>JAOEHI010051254.1:0-19052 GCA_025447815.1 Percopsis transmontana | reverse complement strand
TAGATATATATATAGATATATATAGCAAAGACAGACTAATCGATGAACCATGTGACGGAAGAATTCCTCTAACAATGACTATACAAGGGCAAAAGAAGATAAGAGCTATGATGTCAGGGATTGAGATAAAATCACTTCCTGGTCGTCCTCTGAAGGAGTAGATGTAGGACGGTCTTTACAGTCTGAGCAAGTCCCTTATCTTAGGGATAAGGGGGTTATTTCTCCTATGCAATGTTACTGTGAACGACATCCTGTTGTCCCAAGTTGCTCGACTCAACTGAACTCAATTCAACAAAGTCAACAGTGCAGAAATGGCAAACATAATGCAACATTTAAGTGGTAATTTAAGGCAGGGTTTTTCAATATCCAGTGTGCACATACATACTGTAATATCTGAGCATAATCAGTGTTTTTTTCTCCAGACACTATGAAATCCTTTTGGAGAGAACTACTTTTTGTCGCACACTGTTCTGCCTTTATACTTTTTGTATACTTTATTGTCTTATCTCTGCTGTTGCAACAATGCAATTGTTTTTTTTTTGTTTTTTTTCGCCCATGCCCTGGGTATCCTTAATATGGTATTTTGTTCCTCTTCCCAGGACTGGCTTTCCTTGCCACCTGCCAGGCCTTTAGGTTAGACCCTGCCCAGGGCATGATACAATTCAGTGACCCCGTGTCCCGCCTGGTCCAGGACGAAGACCACACCCAACCGCGTCGGATCCAGGAACTAGTCAGAACGGATCACCAGTTTGTTCAGGAACTAGTCAGAGCCCAGCCACACTTAGTACATGACATTGGCCGGCCCGAGATACATGAGACATCCCGTTCCCAGCCTGGAATGGAATCGTCAAACTCATCCCAGTCACAGCCACCAAAGTTGTCAGTGGGCCAGGAGGTATCTAGACCCCAATCCATTGTGGAGGATAACCTGGATGTAATGGAAAATGTGGAGGTGAGAGGGTTAAGAGACACATCGTCTGCTTCCTATGGTCTTTAACGACACAGTTGTATTAAATAATGATTTATGAACAAGCTTGTTAGCTTAATTAGCTTAGTGATGGATTGCAGTTAGCTTAAAGTGTCAATGTAAATGTAATGTAAATATCTGTCTATTTACCTGTCTATTTATCTGTCTTTCTTTTCTTTAAATGTTTATCCATCCATCCATCCATCCATCCAGTCTGTTCGAATTTCTATCTCTAAGTAACTAATGTGTTTCTTCAGCGTATGGTCCATCTGGGGTCTGTCCAAGAGGCTGGGGACCACCAGGGACCAGCAGATTCTACCAACCCAGAGACGGAGCGCCACGCTGGGCCAGGAGCCGGCGACAGCTCCCTGGAGGCCTCCGGCTTCTACAGCATGGACACGGAGGACAGAACGGACGAGGGAGAGGAGAGAGAGAGGAGAGGTGGGGAGGAGAGAGGGGAGGACGACTGGGAGAGAGCCAGGGTGGAGGGGAGAGGTGAGGATAGAGAGAAGAGGAAAGGAGAAGGAGAGAAAGGGAGGGGAGAAAGCGCAGAGGAGTACGAGCACCAAGACGTTCGTCTCTGGGAAGACCTGGAGGAGATGAACCACACAGCGCCAGATCTCGACGCTCTGATTGGTTAGTAGATATTGTCTATTCCATAACAGGAATAGACAAATAAACACATTTGCTCTTGCTGTCTCTCTCTCTCACACAAACAAACACACACAAAGAGGACATGCTTTTGATGTGTACTGTGCATGTATGTGTGCATTTGCGGAGCAGGCTACAGTCCGTCTTTCATCCTGACCTCCAGTTCCAGACTGGGTCAGTCCAGGTTGACTTCCCCATCTCCAGTGCACCCTGCTGGGCCCCAGGAGCACGGAGCAGCCCCTGTGGTAGGATCCAGCAAAAGATCAAACTGCTTGCTAGCAATAGAAACAATTTATACAAAGTCCATATATGTCCTTATGTCCACTTAGCATTTCCATTTCAGTCTCTTTATCTGAATGTTATTTTAATGTTGTATTAATTTTCATTGGCTATTCATATGTTAGCCTGGCCAGTAATACCAGTAATACCAGTAAGAAGCATTGCTGTTTCGCACAAGGTGGAGGTGAAGAGGGAGGATGCGTGGGAAGTGGAGGAGGAGGGTCAGGCCAGTGGAATGATCCACCCCTCCGCTGACACAACAGCCGCCACTACCACCACCGGGGCGACAGGAGCAGACGTCCAGGGGACCATCACCATGGAGACGGAGACAGGGACCGACTTTGGGGTAGTGGTAGAACTGGGACAGAACCACGCTTACAGTGAGTTTAAAGTTATTTAGATAAGATCACATGCAGATAACATTAGATACAAAATAAAACGAAGTCAAAACGAAAATAAAGAAGAAATAATGTACACTCCTAAACACATCTATGATGAAAAGAATTCTTTAATACACCAACATTCCTGCCATATTTCCTTTTGCCAAGGTGAATATGAAAACAAATACTGCTGGATTGGAGAGCAACGAGAGCTAGCTAAAAAAAGAACAAAAATCAACAACCCAAAAACTCACCCCCTCCTCCTTGGCTCCCTCCCTCCCCCTGGAGCCCGTTGGTCTGCCATTGCGAAGCAAACCTTGGATGTATGATAAGAACTGGATACGGGATGTTAAAATGCCGCCCATTCATTTAATTGACAAGTGCTCAAAAGCGCATGCGGCAGTAGGGGCGGAGCTTTCTGGGGGCAGACATCAAAGCAATCATGCTCATCTTGATGTCATTGAGCGCTCACAACACAGCGCCCAGTGCCATGGCAGTGGTCTAGCACACGAGGCCTGACGTAAACGAGTGTGTAAATTAAATAAATGAATGAAATTGGCAAACTGTATTGTATTCATGCCATTTTTACATTCTGACATGCTTGTCTAAAGCCACTGAAGCTAAATTGAATGCATTGAAAGGGTTTAAAATACATGTTGTGATGTCTATACATCTACTAATGTTTACGTTAGACCTCCCTATTAATATACATTATGTCTAATAGTAGTTAAACGCTTAGTTAGCAGTCATTTATTTGTCTGCATAATATAGAGGCAGGGGCTATCACTCACTGATAGCTGAAGGATGTCTGTGGTATGAGGGGTGGAAGTTTCCCGTTCAAGTGAATGGGAAAGTGTGTCCAAACTTTTGACTCTACTGAATATTTATAACAAATGCACTTTAACCAACTTCATTTTTAATTCACATGAAAATGTATCAACCCTATTTAAATCAAATGTCAGGCGTGGGAGTGCTAAGTACAGACGCAGACCACAATGAGGCACGGGAAAAAACGACTGGATCGATCCAACACACGCTTCGACTCTGCGTTTAATCAAAAGACGTGAACAAACTTCTCTTTCAACATCAACAATCACCGACAGTGAGAGCACCAAAAAGACAGAGCTTAAATACCCCCCTAATGAACCCCAGGTGCGTAGATGAGTGGATGTGGCACAGGTGTGCGGCTGGGGTGTGTCGAACGCGTGGGTGGCTGTGAGCCAGTGCACACTGGCGAGGGGGGGGGGGAAGCGCCATCCCTGGATGTGCCCCCGGACGTTACATCAAATGCACTTTTTTCAGCTTCATGTTTAACTCACATGACAACTTATCAGCTCCACTTTAATCAAAGAAGACTTCCACCCCTCATACTATGGCATTTCTAAGATGTTACACTAAATTCAGTGTAGAAGACAGATTGTGGGAAATTAAACAAAGGAGAAACACGGCCGTACCTTTTCTTCCTACAGCTGAGGTGGGCGAAGATGAGGAGGAGAGGGAGGACGAGGAAGACATCAGGCTGACCCACCTAGATGCGTTTACCCATAATCCAACAGTACCAGAGGTGGGTGTGGCTCCCAGCAGAGAGCCTCTGCAACCCAGTATGGAGGAACTGGAGGCTGAGCACGAAGGTGTGTACAATGCATTTGTGTATTTATTATGTGTGTGTGAGAATTATATTTTGTAGTTTATTGATGCTTTATTGTAAAATGCATTCAGATGTCTTCATATGAGAAATGTGATTCATAAATGAATGGCATAGTGTGTAAAACGTCTATTTTAAACCCTCCTGTTTTGGCCAGGGTGCTTCCAGGTATGGTGTATACATACATAATAGTTCATCAAAAAGTGATTTATCAATGCACTATACAGTATAAAGTAACATTTATATAGTGATTACCTTCAATAGAGAATTCAATGATTATGTATTTGTTGAGTTGTCTCGACAACACACAGTTTCTTTCCCACGATTGACTTCAGGGCGCAAATTCAAAGACAAAGCGGGACGAACAAGAACCGGACCCCTCCTCCCTCTCAACACAGACCCCTCCGCCACCGTCGGATTCACTAACCTGTCCTGGGGTTGGCTGGGACAGGCCACGCCCCCACACACAGAGAGGTCAGAGCTCAGAGGGGGTGGAGTCACTGAAATCCTCCTGCCAGGGGGTGAAATGGATGACATGCGGGAGACACAACAGGTACACATGTTAGATACAGTATTCACACACACACACACACACACAGAGGGAGACGCACAAATTATTAGGTATTTTTCTACTGACTGTTTGAGGAAAATCAGTAGTTTAACAAAAATGTACTAACTGATTCAAATGTTCTTCCAACAGTTATAATTATCGAGTTATCGAATTGTTCAATAATTATTCTTTTCTCCTCTCAGGTGGTGTGTGTTAACTGGAGTCAGTTAACTGGTCGTGGCTACGTCATCCTGAACATTTCTGAAAACATGAACTGCGTAAGCACTAGTATACAACCTTTTTAATGGAACTTTACACACACAAACACACGCAACATGTGTTTCTGTAGCACGCTGGGTTAAAAAAAAGGTGTCACTTCATCACGTGTTGAAAAATAGAACCAGGGAGATGTGTGAGCCGGGGTTGACAGCAACAACTGTCCCAATGGTAGCAGTACAAACCCTCCTGTTTTAATGGCAACTAAGATGGCACTGGGGCACCTTGCTGCCCTCTCGTCTCCTCTCCTCTGTGTTCATCTATGTACATTTGTGTCTATTGTGTGTGTATTTTGTGTACGGTACATGATGTAATATATACTGTATTTATGTGTGTGTCTGTGTGTGTGACAGGAGGAGTTCCGTGAAGAGCGTGGCATGCGGTTGTTGGAGGTCTTGGAGCGGCGGTTTGCTAGGAGAATGAACAGCCCTGAAGGATCATGGGTAATCTACCTCAGCAAGCCCACCCACCAGCAACACCAGTTGCTAATGAATGTGGCATCAGAGCACGGTATGTACTTATAACGCGCACACACACGCACCCACACACACACACACATCTGTATCCATTCTTATTTTCTGTATTTGTGTCTTGCAGGAGTGATGGCTACCAAGGATGTACTGGGCATGCTAGGAGAGATCAGGAGGAGTTTGGATGAGGTACAGCTATGATCTACTTGTACAGGCTCCAGAAGTCAGCATGAACAGCATGTTTCTCTCAATGAGCGAGCAACGAGGAGCTCTGCGTTTCTAACTCCCCATCTAGGTGCTAATGAATGCCATTTTTATTTGATTGTGATTTGCTCCCTATCTAGGTGGGAGTTCAGAACTACAGTGCGGCCAGCAGCTGCCAGTCTCGGCCCAGTCAGACCCGCAGCGACTACGGCAAGCTGTTTGTGGTGCTGGTCATCATAGGTTCAGTGTGCATGGTCATCATTGCCTCTGGACTCATCTACATCTGCTGGCAGAAACGCCTGCCCGCCACCAAGACGATGGTGCATATGCATATATGAATGCAAATACACACACACACAGACCCATACAATGGTAAAACTAGTTGAAATCCCACATTCTCATTGCAAGAGCGTTTATTTAAACACTCACACATGCAAACACGCGCACACGTTGGTTTTAAGCTGCTGGTCCAATGTTTGATTGCTTCTAATTCATTATATCCATAATCATAACCAATATACTGGGTATGTATCTTTAAAACTTACCATAATGTTAACCTAAACTGAACATCTGAACCTCATCCACAAACTCAGGGACGCACCCGTTACCTTGTAGCCATGGACACCGGGTACACAGACACACACACATGCCTTTAGTTGTGCTCTCCTCTCATCCCTCCCAGTCCCGTGCAGAAGAACTTCATTTTGTGGAGAATGGTTGCCATGACAATCCCACCCTAGATGTGGCCAATGACAGCCAACCTGAGATGGAGCAGAAGAAGCCCAGCACCAATGGACTCGCAGGGGGCGAAGATAGCAGCCGCTGGCAGGTGATTGGATGTATGAATTGATGACTAAATGAGGTAATAGACGAATGATTGGGTGGATGGCTAAAAAAATGGATTAACCCAATATTGATATACACTGCTCCAAAGAAATGCAGGGAACACTGGAATCACACATCGGGTCTCGATGAAAGAAATTTCCCCAGTGTTCACCAACCGATTGAGGGCTGGATTCAAACTCGCACCAAAAAGCTTTACGTAGGCTGCGTTCAAGACTATGTAACGTTTAGTGTACATTCAATGAACTGAAACGGCAGTGAACTGAACAATCGGTTTCATAACAGGGAGGAGTTGGGTTATGGGTTGGACAACGTTGACACGGCATGTAACAATAATCAATCGGTTGTGCTCTCCTGCTGCAGGTGATTTGTGAACCTGTAACTTAGTGTTTCAGCTGTACAGATGCACATGATAATGATAGATACAGCCACCTCTGTAGGTGCTGTAGCACACAAAACCTGTCCCAATTGCTTGGAAGGATATGTCCAGAATGCTGTGTCAACATATTCCAATTTCATGCGTTTCATTTCAGAATGACACGGCATGCTTTCCATTTTGCTACTGGCATTAGTGATGATGACAAATATGACACATTTAAAATAACTGAGTAGCCTAATAGTAAAGTAGTTTCACATAATCTTTATTTCTCAAACTGCATAAAGAATAGGCAGCAACACATACAGAATACCAAAATAAATATTGTTTGGCAATTTGCATTTATAAAACACCCAAACAGGTTCCATGCTTCTGTATGTGTCAGTATTATAACAGTCAGTGATTTTACTTTATATGCACTTGCCATGCCCATTCAAATGCAGCAAACGTCTTTTAAAGTATTTCAACAATGTTGCATGAACGTTTTTGAAGAAATGTGTCTTTGGTCTCCTAACCCATACTGTATTAGTCTGGGAACTTTCAATTGAAAATTCTGTCAGCCCAGCGGTGCAAATATGTGTCAATCAAATCATTAGCTAGCGATTGGACCATCTTCAACCAATCAGAACAAGGACAACGTGGGCATGGTTTACTGAACAAGAACCACTTAAATTACCAACTGAACTACTCACCTGAACACTGATTGGTCGTTTTTTGTTTTTTGTTTTTTTTTGGTAGGTTCATGAATAATTTAATGAGCTCTGCTCTGATTGGCTAGTTTACAGCAAGTCACCTCAATTGCTCACACACAGAAGCAAGAATATAAGCAGGAGCTGATATGATGTCAACCTTGGAGACTGAACCCACACCAGACTTGTTCCATTCCAAGTTCTGTAGCATCTCCAAAGCCTTCTGGACGTTAGTGTTGCTTCGTCTGCTTACCATCGTGTAACTCTTCCCAATGTTAAGCTACAAGCTAACTCGGAGCGTGGTTCAAATTGTTGGTCATTTAATACAAAAAAATTATTTTTTCTTTGTTCTTCTTCTTTCCTATTCAATGGAGTAGAGTATTTAAATTTTTGGGGCGTAAATATTTATGTGTCGCGGCTGTTACGTAACATCTTTTGCATGGTTTGCATTTGAAGTAGTAGGAGACAACAGTGTTTGAGGTTCACGGTATGTCAGTTCCATGTACCGAACTCTCCTTATTCAACTATGCCAAGGTAGATACAGTTTTCCATTCTATGGCCCCTTTAACTGAGAGTTCCCAGACAGATATGTAAAGCGGAGAAAATTGTAGAGGCGGGGTTTGCAACATGAGGATGGTTTTAATCAGGCTATAACAATGTCAATGTTGCATGATTTTTCCTTTTGTAAAGAAAAAATATAACTGAAAAAATTCAAGGTTACATTTTTTTCTCCCTACATTTCTTTCTTTTACTTTCTAGTTTAGGTGATTTTGATAAGTGATAATTTGTGTTCTGACGATCCTCTGGCGGACGGAAGTTTGGCCCTCTGACATGTAGTTATTGTTCCGCTGAAGAGCAACATATGTTTGTTTTCGCAGGTGTTTGTCAACCAGACAGGATGTGTGGAGGAAGAGGAGGAGCAGGACACACACCTGTGATGAAGAGACAACAGAAAAATGAAGAATAGAAAGGTTAAGAATGAAAGGAGGAGGAACTGGAGGAAGATCTTCTTTACCATGACGGATAACAGGAGAGGAGTAAGGAGAAAGCTATAAGGCAGGATATAAAAAGAGAGCAGGAGGAAAGGCTATGAGACAAAATGGGGAAATAAGAAGAAAAACAAGGAGGGTAGAGAAAATACAATAACTGTGGACAAAAGATGTCCAATGAAACTTAAGCTAGGCTTATGGCAAGAGGAGCGTTAACAGGACGGATCATTGACATCATGGGGAAATCAAACACTGGAGATATAAGATACGATACATGTTCAGGTCAAGATTGTGTTCATGGCAATTTGGAAATATTTAGATTCACGGTTCACAATCTCCAAGGTCTTTATGTTTTTAATGGCCAGCATACTATGGGTTCTGTCTTTGTGTTTTTGAAGAGCTCTAAAAAGCATGCTGTGCTGTGTAACTTAAATTTAAAGGTTTTATCAATTTAGAGTGCACTATACTGATTGTACTGCAGTGTTTGCAGGGCTAACATATCAAGCTAGCTTAAAGTCATAGTCTGTCATGTTTTTTCCAGCCTTAATGCTTATGACTATACAGCTCGGAGGCAAAAAGATGGAGATCCAAGTTGTCATGACAAATGAAGATGCACATCTTTGTGTTCCTACCTGATCTTAACAAAACTGGGGACACACAAAATGGCTACAGTAAAATGCTTACCTGTTCAAAAAGCTGTGCATAATTAGAATTGTTCATTTGTCTTTGTCCAGATGGCCTGAATCAACATGAGAACCAACTTGTTCGAACATTAGTCAAATTATTTTACATGGCTACTCTTAACTTAAGCAACTTCTGTAACCAGCCTACTTTTATCTAACTTGAATAAAATATACTGAAGGTATAACATATATTATCAAATTAACGTGGTGAAAATGGTAGGCCTATAGACCAAGCCTTAAAGCCTATGAAATCACTAAAATCAATCAAATGTTATTCTATGTAAATAGCGAATTAGTGTCACTGAATTTTATGAAGATGTTACCTGCAAAGTCACTGTTCCCTGACGTCTGACTCTGTTAATGTCAATAATCCTCCTACTTGCTTTGGACAGAAAGTATAACAATTAATCTTCAAAAGTAAGGTTTGACACTTTATAACTGCACTTGGAAATAGTGACTATCATTGTTAAACTGCTGCATCATGATAAATGTATTAATTAAGTGGTAGTAACAATATCTCTATTTTGCTTATAGGAATGGTTGCTTAGCTGAGGATGTTTACCGTACAGTCTACAACAAGCTATGTGATTGCTATATTATGTGCTGCTAGCCTAATATGCTTCTTCAATAGTGTTGGCATGGCTGTTGTATTTACTTGGAATACTGGCTACGCTGGCAACATTCTCTGGCCAATCTCGTGTAAAATATATTCAATTAAAGACCTTATGTAATATTTGAGTTTGCAGTCATATTAAATCATGCTCTTGCTTGAGTCTGTTTCTGTCTGAAAGGCTGCATTCTGCTCCAAGGAATGGAGATGGACAATTTTTGTGAACATTTGTAGTCTCCAATCTTGTTTTTAATAGTAAATTGGTTCCCTGTATTAATTCTCCCTTCCTTTTACAGGCAGCGAATGTTACCTTTTTTGTTTCCTAGGTATCATTTCCTTAATTTTTATTAGATTTTTCCTTCAATGTAGCAATCCCATGTGTGTGTGTGTGTGTACTGTATATGCATACATACGTATGTATGTATGGCTTTGCATTGATAGGTATGCACATCATCAGCGTTGCAGGATTTTAGGGAAGGTTTTCTTCTATCAACTGTACTGGCTGCACTACGCAGCATCTTTTTCTGAGACCACAAGTTTCACTCCCCTGCCTCTCTGGTGGTGGACTATCATTGCACCTTGTCACAGCCACAATCTACAATATAACTTTTGATTTGAGTTTTCTTGTCCAAACCAGATTATGATGTTGATAATGATGCTTTATTTACAGACAGATTTAAATCTTAAAATATTTAATTTTTATAATAAAAGCCCAATGATCAATAATCTTATTATAAATTGTTTTCACATCAGTGTTTCAGTTGTTTAACTGCTAGTGCAAGAATTAAAACATTTACTGTATAGCTTACAGCCAAGGAGTTTTTCAGCAAAGATTGTACCCCAGATTAGTGTATTGTTCTACATTTTATTTTTCATATCTAATGATTCATTTATATATTAATATTATACATCTTTTTGTATTTTCTTTCAAGTACATATTTTCATGTTCTTTTCAGCTTTTTGTTGTAAAAGGTAAACATGAGTAAATAAATTTTGGAAAAAAATCTTATTTTTTCGTCTTGATAAAGTATTAAACCCTATCAGGTACTACTACCATTGATTGCTTATTATTTATAAAACTATAAATGTATAGTTTGCATCATAACTTCTATAACTAAATTCAAAAACAGATTTACAGATACAATTTGCAAACATTCTTTTTTTTAAACAATGTAGTCCGTTAGCCTTTTATAATAACATATTAAACCTTATGAATATGAATCCTTTGAAACGTATATAAAAAAATAAATGTTCCATATTTCTTAATGGCAAGGAGTTTGAGATTATATAATTGTATCTAAACTTTCAAACTCCTATCTCGAACATTGCATTGCCTAACCATTTATTAAACCCTTACAAACTATATTGTTTAAATGAAAAAAGATTTAATGAAACGGTTCCGAATAGCTACTTGCACTGTAGTCCACCACAACCACAGTCGCAACAAACGTTATACTGTCAGGCAATTTCATGGTCCGCTAAATGTCAGGAACAAGCAAACATGGGTCCTTAAATTCAGAATGCTAGCTGCGCAGTGCACTGCAGATGGAGTGAAATTAGCTGGAGGTACTATAACATGGTTTGGACTCCTATTATCTAATATTTTTCACCTACAGGGTTCAAAAAGTGTAATATAAGTTGTTTCTATATGTTATTTAGGTAAGAGGTGTATTTGATTTTACAAACAGTAGTCTTGTTTTTCGGGCCAGCCCTAGCCACTTTAGCCTACTAACGTTATGGTAGCTGGCATGGCACGTCACCTATCGTTGTTGTCAGCTAGCCAGTTCACTTAACTTAAGCGCATTTTGTCGTATGTATTTAAGTCTAGAAAATACGAAGAATACAATACAGAAATACAGTTATTATACTTTTTTTGTGAGTAAAAGTCGACCGTCCAACGTCTGTTAATGTTAGTTAAGTTAATATGAACGCCGCCTGTACATTTCTGTCTGCGCGTCCAATAAGTATGTGATTGATTATGTGTCCTGAAATATGCTAGCAGCTGTCACTGACAGTAAACTGCCGCTACTCTTTATTTACCATAGAGAGGCTAGTCCGTTTGTGTAGCCTAGCGTGAATGCTGACACTCTGTGTTGTCTGTGTTCAGAATTCACAGGAATACATGTCTGGCATACTTGCCAAACCGTCATGGAGCCAATGTAGGCAGCTTATGTCAGCCAATAAACAACGCCTATAAAGAGGTCACCATTATAGATAGGGAAGTGTCATCTTTTAAACCCCTTGTAATGATGTCACTGTCAATATCAATATTCTAGACGTGTGAAACGACAACAACAAAGTAATCGATTTTTAACGTATGTAACTTATTTAGGTATGTTTCCATTCTATAAACATGTAACCTCAAGATTCTTTGACTTGAATGTGTTTTTCCTTCTGGATAAAAAGTTGATCTTGTTGCTCTCATCCCTTCACCTTCAGGGCTGACCTGACTAACATCCACCACAACTATCTGTAGGAACCTGCTTCTCCATCACCGCAGCTCTGTTGGATAGTGGGACCATCTTACTGCAACCTTCTGAGGGTTGTGAGCCTGCCTGTGCAACCCTATTTTATTTTATTTATTTTTTTAAAATCAGCCCAGGACTTAACATCCTCTGTGCATCCCATGCGCACACACACACACACACACACACACACACACACAAACAAACGCGCACTCAGAAACGCACTCCTTTACTGTGGCTACCTGCCCTTCGCTGCCATACGCTTACAAACACACGCTAGACAAATACGTCTCCACTGCTCTACTGTTTCCTCAACACACAAACACTCGCCCCCACCTCTCCCCTCGCTTGAAGAAGAGACAATGTATTGCCTACAGTGGCTGCTGCCAGTGCTGCTCATCCCCAAGCCGCTGAACCCGGCGCTGTGGTTCAACCACTCCATGTTCATGGGTTTCTACCTGCTGAGCTTCCTGCTGGAGAGAAAGCCCTGCACCATCTGTGCCCTCGTCTTCCTCGCCGCCCTCTTCCTCATTTGCTACAGCTGCTGGGGCAACTGCTTCCTCTACCACTGCCAGGACGCCTCGCTGCCCATCAGCGCCCACGACCCGGGCATCATGGGCACCTAGAGGGCCGGGGACAGTGGAGGAGCACTCTAGGGTGGTGGTAGTGGCGGTCGAGGAGGGGAGAGGAGGGGAATACTGTAATGCTGTAAGGGGGTGGTCTAACACGGGGAGGCATGAGGGTTGGTCTGGGTGGAGGTGTGGCGGGGCTGGCTGGGGGTCACTACCATTATGCTGTAAGAGGGAGCTGGCCTGGGGTCTTTCAGGAAGAGGAGGGGGGCGGGTTTTGTAGGTGTAAGTTGCTGTGCGTGCTGACACTGGAAGTGGGGGGGGGGGGCTGAGGGTGAGCTTTGAGAACCCTTTTTGGTACCTTTTTTTTTTTTTTTTGTACGTGGCAGCCAAGCTGGGGGTGTTGTAGCTGCCAGGGAAACGAGATTTCACTTTAGTGACTACAGCTATCACAGGGGGAGCGGGGGGGAGCATGATGGGAGCAAGACTACAGGTACCCCAACCCCCACCTCCCCACTGTCGTCCAACGTTTGACTTGGCGAGCAAGACCAACTGGAGTCGCTGGATGGGAATAGAGAGGGAGGGATATAGAGACTGGCCTCCCCTGAAACGCAGATGAGAAGCATGATGCTGTTGCTCTCGTCTCCTCTATCCTGGTGTGGGGAAGGAGGGACAGCAGTGGAGCTGCATAAACCTGGCATTCACAGCCCAGGGATCTCTCACTCTCTTTCTCCATCTTGGACTGTCAAATAAACGGCACTAGAACCAAAAGGAAGGTTCGCTACATCGGTGATGAGTTCCGGGCCTGTTGCCAAAGGCAACCACTACTGTGTTCTCGAGGTCTGACTCCATTCTGGTCTTTTTTTTTTTTGTTTTTAATTTCTACCAAACAGCGTTAGGGAGAGGACCCTCTGGCTCTCCCCACATAAACATATGTACTTCCCGTTGGCCAGTCCCTCAGAATCACTGGCGGTCTTTGGCTCCACGTTCACAACCTAAGGGGAATGGTCGTCAAAAGTGGCACGGTCCCAAATCTTTTAGTTTCAGGCAAATCAGCAGCAATATGGCGCCCATAGTAAACCTGACTAAACTCCCATATAGACGATGTGTCTGCTCACATAGAAGGCTGTCTGCAAGGAGGAGAGCACACGGATACTGGACAATCACTGACTATGAGTATGCTGTGAACAATTCACCCTGTAGGTCTCCGGAAATATCGTCGTCATCCGCGATGAATGACAGACATTGGACACTGCTTCGTCCTGGTCTAGCCATGCTGTCTTTACCCCTGGACAAGGCATCAGATCTCGACGGTTTCTTTGTTGTGCATGGGTTGCCTCCTTTTTTTTTTCTTCCCTTTTCATAGATTGTTAATTTGAACTAAAATGCTGAAAGTTTCCAAAGGGTAGACTGACTGTGTAAGAAATCATGACGTGTGAGTGTGTGAGTGACTTGTATTTTATGATATGCTGATCAGTGTAATCTGTAGTGATGCACATATGTAGATGGGCAAGATTTCCAGCAATAGAAAGTAAAAAAAAAAAATAATAATAATAATCACTTACCAGGTTTACCTGGTAACAAGTTCTTTAGTAATCAGTGCAACAGCGATCAGTTGGCCAAGGCTGATCATCAGCATTGTCCAATAAATGATCTGTATATTAACCGTTTTTTGGGCATATCACAGGGGAAACTGCTCGGAGCAATGGGAAGCAAACTTCTCAGGGTAAAATTGTAATTTTCCCTGGTGACAGGATTCTGTGGTAATTCTTGTAACGATGCTGATGTCAGTTCTTGGCCAGTTTGTTCTTATGAAAGGTCTCCCTGAGTGTTACTGCCTCAAGTGTTATGTGTATTGAGCCTTCAGACACAGGCGATAGTGTTTCTACTGTATACCTGACGAGGTGTATGTATGTAGCCTGTAGTTTTATCGCTCCAATTGCTTCAGTTTTAATTTAAATAAAGTTTCTTCCTCTCCACATGTTGGACCTTTGTGAAACTCATTATTTGAAGTATTTTGTTGAAAATGCATGGTGCAGAATTGTTTTCTTATTTTATACTTTGCCATGTTGTTATTGATGGGTCAATATGTTTATCACAACAGGATGTCAATGCACTCTCTCCCGTAACAAATTTAGATATTAGTTATTATGCTTGGTCTATTTGAACAATATATTTAAGGTTTAACTTTAAAATATAATATCAAATCAAAATAATAATCTAAATAAATGCTTTAGTTTTATTGGGGTAAAGTAACCAAGATTATTTCAAGTTGAGGAGTGACTCACTTCTATTGCAGATTTTTCTCTTTGCAATACAAAGGCAGTAAAATGACACGGAGGATATCTACAGCTGCTAATATATTCAGGTTATCAAGTAACTAACTGAAACATTCAAATAAATGTCTAATCAGTGTTCAAGCAACACTTTCTTTGGTCTACATAAAAAGATGTGACAGTCTTTGCCTTATAAGGCTATAATCCTTAACCCAGTTGTGCAATATGAGGTTGCTTGTCATGTTATAAACCAACACCCAGACCACTTGACTATCCTGGCCTCTAGACAGTTTTCAGCCACAGATATTCCACCAAACACAAGGTTACAGTCGAAAAGCTCACTGCTCCAGGTGAGGATTGAACTCATAACCTCAGCATTGCTTTACAGGTTACTGCCACTGGAGCTCAAAAGCAAGTCTATGAGTGATGGTGAGAACAGGACTTTCTACTTCTGCTTGTCTTGAAGCCTGTATTCACATGAGGTCACATGCAGTTACTACTCCCAGCCGGAAGGTCGTGGGTTCGAGCCCCAGAGTTGGTCTACTTGTAAGCATCCTTGAGCAAGATGCCTAACCCCTATCTGCTCCATGTAATAGCATCATGTAATTGGCTGCTATGTGGGTAAAAGCGGCTGCTAAATGACCTAATTGTAATTGTAGCCTCGGTTTCGTGTTATTAGCTGACAGGAGTGGCACCTGGTGTGGTCTTCTGCTGCTGTAGCCCATCTGCTTCAAAGTTAGACGTGTTGTGCATTCAGAGATGCTCTTATGCATACCTTGTAGTGGTTATTTGAGTTGCCTTTCTATCAACTCAAACCAGTCTGGCATCCTCCTCCTCTGCCATCAACAAGGCATTTTCGCCCAGAGAACTGCCGCTCACTAGATATTTGATCTTTATCTGACCATTCTCTGTAAACCCTAGGAGGAGTTTACAGGTAGATACGTAAACTTTAGCCATTGGCCAAAAAGTGTCTCTGAAGGTTTTAATAATAATATAAAATGGTAGGCATATACGATATCATAATTCTGTAGCAACACATTTCTGTGATATGCTATAGCTAAAGTTAGACTTTTGTAAAACCTTTGTCCATTGTTTTTTCACTAAGAAGTGAAAAAACACACGTGCTAAAACGTGCAATTTGAATAAGACATTAATAATCTGGTGTGAACAAGAGACTAATTGGTCAGAGACTTGAACTCGTTTTGAACAAAAAAATTCTCATTCGAGAAATGAGCCAAAGCAATTGAGAAAAACTATAATCAAGACAATAGGTTGCTGTTTAAAAGTTTTGCATCTAACAAGGACAAAACATTTAAACTATGCAATATATGACTGATGAGTGACCATACCGTTAATTTCACAAAAACACTTTTATTACATTAAAAGGCGATACACAAAACAGGTAATATTTACATAAACTCATAGGAAATGTTCTACATTCAGAGATGTTACACAAAAGAGGTGATATTTACATAAACTCATTCTACATGCTGTTTAATTTTCATACTCCCTCACACTATAGCCTACTGTAGAAATAACTTATTACAAATAATACGATGACCAAATCATCTGCAGCTCTTTGCCAAGGAAGTGAGGCACAAAGCAAACTTTGCAATAGTTAAGGCAGTTGAATATCTTGATCTTGATGTCTGCAGTATGCATGGACCCAATTTAGTGATTCCATTCTTCTTTTCTTCCTTTTTCTTACCTACATCCCTCTTTTTTTTTTTAGATTTCCTTTGCTCACTAGGACTGAGAAAGTAATACAAAACTATAATAATGTCATCATGCTCAGCTTGGCTATTGTATCAGTGAATATTTTAAGGGCAGTTGTTCAAAGAATCCTTCTTCAAACACCTCTTTGTGTTTTACCAGACACTCTTCTTTTATCCTTTTGTTCATTCCTTCACTTTCCTCCCCTCTTATCTTTTTTTTATGTCATTCTACTGCTGTTAAGAAATTCAATAATTTCCATACCTGCTTAGCCTTCAAAGGTCAAAGGTCAGTATCAATATTTGCTGATATCAGCGCATAATCTCAGTACATTTCAAAAAGATTTTAGGAGTTTTCCCACTTCCATCGCGTTCAATATCATATATATTCCATTGGGAAACACTGAGCAAGCTGGTATTCCTGCCAGCACCTTTAGAAAATAACAAAAATGGTTAGAAACAGTGTATACAATGCCTATATGAAAAACAAGACTACAACGAGACACAACACGCTGTAGACCTGGAAACTATAGATATTTGATTCTGAAGCTCATCTGATCTGTTTGTAATTTATACGCTAGCTAATGTTTCATTCCCATGCCATTCTATACTGACCTCTCAGCAAGACTTTAAATAGTCCAGTCGGTGAGGTTAAAGGTCAGTCTGACCACATCCAAATTCATTTTGTGGTTAGAGGCCCATTTCCCAACCTGCAGTTTCCCTGAATGACCAGCAGAGGTCAGTATTGATAACTGAATGGGGTATGACGCATGGAAATTTACATTTCAGGTATTCTGAGGTTACTCAGACAATGTTATCTGCAAGGACAGCAACTAATAGCTGGGACCAAGGCATTATGGGTAGCACAGTTGGCTCTGATAAACTAAACCTAAAAATGTATGACAGAAAAATTCTTGTTTATCATAATCTTGTCCAAACTTGATTTTGGGTACCAACCTATATTGAGGATGTATTTTCATTTTGAATTCAAGTTAAATACCCCACTTATATGCACATTTTCACATGAATAAGTGTCTTATTTTAGGTTAGGAAATAATCTATATTTGGGAAACTAAACCTCTGAATCTTCAAAGTCCCAAAGAACTTAAAATTAAATTGACATGGATCGCATCCACATTCATTAGCATTCTTTTGGTGCCTGATGGTTGCAAGGTATCAGCAGTAAAATATACACATATATAACAGCAGAGCAGGAAAATCGCCATGAACCTTCATTATTTTACGTCCCACATATTGATTTGAGTAAAGTACTGCCTCGACTTGCACCCTGGCAGCCTGCCAGCTTTGTTTGGCAAAAAATCATTTGCTTTTACTTAATGTCATTTGGGCCGCCATTTTATGTTCCTGGAGTTCCCTTGGGGTTTGAAAATGGAGCAAATGAAAGCAATTTATAGACATTAACTAGCCAGAGGTAGATTTGCAAAATGATTCAGATGTTTTGAATGTGTTTAGGTTTGTTTCATGTTTGGATATTTCCTGGTAAGCTGTTCTTCCCTCGTGTGTTCATAAGTAGCGATTGTGCGGCAAACACGTTAAAACCGGTTCCTTGCTGGTTGGCTTTGGTAAAGCAGTGGGGTGCTGAAGAGTCCTATACCGGTAAACAAATGTATATTGAACTGAAAAGTCTGAATCCTAGTCCCCATCACTGTTCATGTCTGTATCATGAGCACAATGTCCAGGATCTGGTGGTTTTGCCCGCCCTATAGTATGGTGATTTCGGTGTCTTGGTTCTGGTAGGCTTCCTCCTGCATCTGAGTGTAAAGTTGGTCCATCCTTTGGAAAGCCAGAAATCCCTTCTTACCTGAAGAGAGAGAGAGGTATGAGATGGGGTTAAAGATGTGTTACGTAAAGTACCTCTGTATCTAATAAAGATAGATAGATTGTATTGGATTAGATGAGAAGTTACATTGTCTTGGCATTATGTGTGTGTGTGAGAGCGAGTGAGTGAGTGAGTGAGTGAGAGAGAGAGAGGAATACATAAATATAGAACAGAAAGGCAATGCGACTTTATTTATATAGCACATTTCATACTCAGTGGAAATTCAAAGTGCAGAGATAGATATATAGATAGACAGACAGACAGACAGACAGATAGATATACAGATAGATAGACACATAGATAGACAGATAGATAGACAGATAGATAGACAGATAGATAGACAGATAGATAGATAGTTACCAAAGGAGAGGACGGTCTCTCTGGCTGCGCTGCGAAGATCTTCTCCAGATGCCCTCCACAGATCTGCTATCTGGTCCACACATTCTGTTGCCTGAGACAAACACGCACACACACATACACATATGATAAGACAAGACTTTATTGTCGGGGGGGGGGGGGGGGGGGGGGGGGGGGGGGGGGGGGGGGGGGGGGGGGGGGGGGGGGGGGGGGGGGGGGGG
>JAOEHI010051253.1:0-19060 GCA_025447815.1 Percopsis transmontana | reverse complement strand
GTCGAGCTTTTAGTGAACGCGCGCTTCCTTCGTCCTTCGGACTATTTCGGACGGGGTTCGGGTCTAGGGGAAACACAGCTCGATACAACACATGTACTCACAATGTTACTTGCCAGCGAGACAATTACGTTACATAACAGCTAAATAGGAACACGTTTAGGTTGGGAAAACATCAAAATCTCTTACCTGGCTGGTCCACTGTCCTTCCTGTTTTTATTTGACACCGTATGTGATTACAAAATTCTTGTCCTGTCCTGCTGTCCCTGGCTGTACCGGTACGGTACTTGAGTAAAATTGGTTTTATATTGGACATTCGAAATTTGCATGTTCATATCATTTTCAATACAACATCAAGAGCAAAACTATTAGCATAATATTGTTCCTCTCACTGAAAAGATTAAGCTACATTACTTCTTTATCTGTCCTGCTAAACGGACGCCACCTTGTACGTGTAAAAAGACGAAGAAAGCGAGCTTTGGCGATTAAGGGACCGTAAACAATTACATAGTGAGTAAATTTAAAACAAAATATCTCTGCATCTCAACTTCCTAGAGCCGTCAAATATATTGTGATGCCTTTACTATGAAGAAGTCGACTAAGATAACAAAAATATAATACAAAACTAAAATAAAAGTGTGAAAAAATCATAATGAAATTATATGTAGTAGGCCTAGTTAAAAGCAAATATGCCGTCAATGTAATCCAATGCCCTCCCTTGTACCTACTACAACTCTTACATGATCAAATAAAACCTTCACGTTATTTTTAGGGAGATTTTATTTGATTAAAAATGCAATATCTTCTACAGTATGATGCAAGGGGCACTACAACCAGGCCTGTCTGATCAATAACCATCTTCTTAAACTATTATTTCAAAAATATAATTCACTGCCTATTTTTTATAAATTTTTATTTCATTGAAAGTTCAATAGCTTCTACTGTGTGACACATAGTACAGGTGGTGCTCTAACTAGATCTATAAAAAGTTCAATAGCTACAGTGTGACATAGGGGGCATACTAAATGGTTACATCTGATCAAGGGCCCTCCCTTTTTCATACTAACTCTTAGATTTCCAAAAAATCATCCACTCTATTTTTCATGAACTGTGTTTTCTGCTATTTTGCTCCATTTAGTTATCCAGGCCACCTGCATGGTCCCACAATGGAAGGATCATTGAAATGACCAACGCGCCAGCCGCAAGTTGCGGGCCCAACGCGCCAGGCCGCGCCCACAAATTTGATGTCATTTAAAAAATTCCCCAGACAAAAGAATTCAAAAACGTTTGTGTAAAAAAAATTTGTGTCTTGAATGCCATCACGTCCCAAAATAACAGAAATTACAATTACAACTAGGTAATTTAGCAGACGCCTTTATCCAAATCGCCTTTATCCTTACAATTAGATAGTGCTTTTACATGGAGCAGATAGGGGTTAGGCATCTTGCTCAAGGATGCTTACAGGTAGGCCAACTCTGGGGCTCGAACCAACATCATGACCACTAGACTATCCTGTTTACATTAATGCAAACTATGGTTGCTTACCAGGTCATGGCTGTTGTCCTGTTGTGCATGTAATTATTCATTGGCTCTTCTGCCATACACAAACTGCATTTGCAGGTCCTCAATCTTTCTGGTGATGTTATGGGCTGTTGGTGCAGAGATCTCCTGCTTTTTCAGGCTAGCAGCCACTATCTTGAACCTCTGCTCTACGATAAATACTGCCGGGGCCTTCAAATGTGTATTGCTGATCCATGTTTTCTGTTACTGCACAGCCTGGACCCAGGAGCCCCAACTGGTTTGCACACCATACACTACTAGAGAATGGCCATTTTTCAGCATGAACTGTCTAAGCTGCATGAAACACAGGGCGTCACATTAGAATTTATTTACCAGAGTATAGAACTTGTTTACCTCTTAAAACACCTGTCAAAAAAATCGGGAACGCAAATGGAACATAACAGAGATTCTCTATTTGGGGATAGGTGACCTTGGGATTTGTTGTAGACTTTTGCACTGGGTACAGTGTAATGTCCGGGCTGGATCACGTGAACTATTTTAAGCCAATCATATCAGCTCCTTAAACGAGCTACTCTGTAGCACCGGAAGTGCAACGTAAACGGTGCACTGACTGCAGCCCAGTTACAAAGTTAGCTAGAGTACATCAATATTAGTAATGTCTTTTAAAAGAGAAGGGAATGATCAGAGTCAATTGAATATTCTTAAAGTAAGTTTTCAGAGTAGTTGCTTTTGTCAAATGTATCGCTTTTGTAACTAGGTACGGTACGGACGGTTCATGGTTGTAGCATTGATGTTTCCTTTTTACTGCTAGAGGTAATCTACCGTTATATTTATGTATTTTCATATTCAGAAACGGCGTGTTGCAGATCTGCTGTCTAATTTTATTCCGGAGGACGAAGCCGCCCTAATGAAAAATGGAAGGTACGCTTTATTAAAGCTCTTTATCGAGTCTATATCTGGAGACAATGGATGTTTGCTATTGACAATGCTATATTGCTACGTTTGAGACGCAGTCTTTTTTCTTTTGCTTTCTAGGTACACTTGCCTTGTGTGCTCCTACCGCCCTGTATTTGATACAGTTGATATGTTGACAGTGCACAGAAAGGGGAAAAAACATCTAGAAGGTGAGACCAGATTAAATGATCACCCTTGAAGATTACCGTATTGCTACCTGTTATGTCACCCTGTTAACTGCACAGATAATGTAATTCATGTGTGAAACAGATAATAAATTGATCAGCTATATGGAATATTGTTTTGTTGTGCGGTTTGCTTCTTCTCCATTGTGAAGTGGCTCAGCACATTGGCCCTTTAATCAAGTTTAAAGGAACATTGGCATAGAACTGTTCAGAATGTTATATTCCAATTTTATAGAAGACCTGTTTCCGAGACATGGAACCAATATATTGATCTTTTGTTGACCAAGGGTTAAAGTGGTTCTATGGCAAAAAGACACAACTAAAGAATGAAATTGCAAAAAAGCGACATGAAAACTACATCCAAGCTGAAGATCAATGTCAGGTTGGTAAATGTAACCTTGATGAGCATGAGGCTTAATTGTGCTATCAAGTTATCATGTTTGTCTTACTAGACCTTGCATACGGCCCTGTGTTGTGGTGCTAGGAGCCTTCGAGTTCGGCCCCTTTGTTGGCACAGACACGGAAACTCACCCATCATGCCTTACTGAAGACTGTACCATACAACAGCTGTCACAGAAAAACCAGGTCTGCTAAATTTGTATTTTTTTTTTACTCAAGCATTGCTTACTTTACTTACAAACTTAATGAACATAGCCAACACGGTCCTACTCCATCAAATCCAGTTTGAATAGACAAACTCTCATAATTTATTTTTAAAGCACGAAGGGGCAGGACCCCAGTGGCAGCTCGTCCAGCACAAAGACACCTGAACAGCATAGGCCTAATGCATTGGGAGACATCAGAGAAGGAGAAACATTTCCATCAAGTAGCTCCAGTAGCTGCGTGGAAGGTAAGATTATTTTGTCGATGATTGTTTAATTAGGAAGACCGTCGAGGGCAAATCACATATTTAACTCTCCTTTTTATATTTAATAGCCACAAAGGAGTCGTATTTATCTAAAGATAAATCAAGACCAGACGTAATACTGGACTCAGAGCCCCTAACAGCTCAGAGAAAGAGAGAGATGGAGTACTACCTTAAACTAAGAAGGTACAACCGTTATCTGTAATGAAGGCTGTAGTTTTGCGTAATTACCACTAGGTGTCACTACAGCATCTTTAAATCGCGCTGCTCACAGACTTGGCCCTCCTTTGTCTTTACTTAGTGATGGGTGGTTGCAAGACAGGAGTGGCCAGTGGGTAAAAGACAAGGATGCAGAATTTGACTCAGACGAAGAAGAACCACCTCAACCAGCTCCTCTTCCTCCCAGTAGCTGAGAAGTGTTGGAAATCTGCAGGCAGCAGTGACTGATGGTGTTACTGAACCCCTGGACCGCCTTAATAGGACTGTCCTTAGTGGACATGCATTGTCCTGCAAAGGTCCAAATACTCCATTGCTTGGATCACAAAACATTTCATAAAATGTATAAAATTTTAAGTTGATATATTGTGTCTTCACCCGGGGTAGATAATGTGAAATCATGTGTTCTCACTTTTTGTGATTTAAAACCTACTGGTGGCAACAGACCTTGTGGTTCCACCTGGTTCTTGCTAAATGCAGACCATCATGATGGTGACTAATGAACAATAGATACACCTGTCGACCTCAGTTCAACTGTCCAACCAGTAAATTCTAAGATGTCTGGTTTTTCGTTTGGAGAATATAAAAACATTAAAGGATATGGAACATATTAATGTAATCCATTATTTCTTAAAATTTAAATAAATCAGCAGCAATAAGGCAATATTGGTGCTAATCTTGGTAGTGAGGCCACTGGTTAGCATTCCTCAAAAGGTTTTCATTCACAACCCCTTCTGGCACAGTTGGATCAAACGGAATAACCCCCTTAGGGTTGCCTACAGCATGGAGAACAGATATTCACGATGGCACCAAAGCTTCATTATTTTGAAGCACAGTCTGTAACATCTTATATTAAAGTAGGTTTATGACATGTGTAACTTGAGATGGAGAATTGGTGCCGTTTATTAAGACCATAACAGGTCTAAGGTAAACAACAAAAGTTGGTTCAGAGAAGTGGAATGCTTTCTGGAAGAATGTGGTACAGATTAAAGACAGGTGACCTTTAAAACTATGCGTGTCCTTTTACGTGATCAATGCAGCAGTACTCATTGACAACTTGAACAACTTACTAAAGCAAACCAAACGTTGTGGTCAATATTAACTTGCTCACAAACTACATTTCACCCAGTATTACAATCCAAAAAAACACATTTTACAGGGCAACAATGATCTAAGAGAGAAAAGTCCCCCCCAGGAATAGATTTCTCTATGGAGGCACAGATCTTAAATCATTAGAGCATGGCTTCCTGGGCCAAATGTCACCCAACTGACACTGTAACGTGCATGTCTAAAAAAGTTGACCTTTCTCAAGCCTGTCTTTTATTACTTGTGGTCATGTCAAATTTGACATTAAGCCATAATCTTAAGATGTCACATCTTTGGTAAACAAAGTAAAAGCTAAAAGTCATGTTGAAGGGAGTGTGGGCACCCGCACAATGCTGTCAAAATCCTCCGAGGTTAGCAGCTGTTTCTACAGTAATAAATCGCATTGGAAGTCCATGGGTGCTGTTTTACTCCCCCTTTCCAGCCACTTAAAGTTGGTACATATATTTGGAGCAGGGTAACTCAAGGCCTGAAGACTGAATTACTGCCCCCATGGTCAGGATAGTGGGCGGATGGGGATTAATTATAGGTCAGGCGCTCGGGGGAAGGTGAGGATCAGGACATGGCTGGGCATTAATGTTGAGGACCTAATTCGAAATAACAAACATTAACTTGCAAACCATTATTTCAACCTTTTTATTTAAATTATTTACAGCTTTTGTAATCCTATGTATAGCACCACATTGAAATGTTTTCATAAATGAAGAGTCACCTCTTTAAGCAGGTGTTGGCGATGCACACACTAGAAGCAAATAAAAAGACGCCTCACATTTTACTTGTGACCTATACATGCCTTTATGATGAAACAGTCCACAAAAAGACACCAGTGAAATGTTTTCACATGGATGTTAGGTGACTTTTTACCATGCATGGTTTCCCAGCCTTGTGAGAATTTATGGAGGGAGTGTGTGTATGTGTATGTGGTGGTAGTATGAAATTTGTTGTGCCACGTTGTCAAAGATAGCATGAGGTCGTCAATGGTAGTCTTTCTGCAGATCTAAGCACCAAGGGGGCTGAATTGATTAACTCTGGAGAGAATGACTGTATTGGCTCCTTGCTCTACTCATCTCAGTCTCTGTTGACGAACTGGACAGAGCAAAGAGAAAAAGCCTTGATTAGAGAAATGTTATTTCCATGCTAATGAAGAATGCTACAACAAATATCAGTTAACATATTTAATTTCTCCATGAACCCATAAGCCATGAAACCATAGAGTTAATTTAGCCTCTTGGAGAAAAACTGAAGAGTCATCCTGCACTTAGGGTTGTGTGTTCATTTTTAAGCTAAATGCAATCAGTGATCATCAAACAAAGATTTTAAGTGGCAAGCCACTATGTTTATTATGAATGTTACTAACTATAGAGGTCTATAGCTGAAAAGATATTCTTTTGTTCTATTGTTCTTATTTTCGATAGCACGGCTGGCATTTGTTTGGGGATTTCCGGTTGTAATGCTGTGAGAAAAGATGTTTATTGATTAAATGTCCTAACATTTTTAATGCATGTGGGACAGACTGGCTCTTAGTCTGCATTATATGGGATAATAAATAATATACTATACTACATCTAAGGGCAGAACTGTACACAAATTGAACACTTAATACTGCATTCGTAACTAAGATATCTTAGTGGATGCCTTGTGTGGATTACTTAGTGTTGTTTCCTAGATACACATTCATTACTCATACGGGTTAGGGAGGGTGGTTAGGATTAGTCATTCTTTCTGGAGCTAGTGTTACTTGGGTCTGACCTAGAGACTTACTCATATCATTGTTTCTGGTTATGGCCATAGCAGCCCTGGCACGGGGGCCCTGCTGGGTGAAGTGGTAGCCGAACTTGAGAATACTGGAGTTGTTCTCCAACATGGTGGCAATCTCCATCTCAACAGAGTCTCCCAGCTTCTGTCTCTGTAGCAGAGAGAGGGTGAGCATTAAACAACGCTTTCTTTAGACAGCATTCAAACAAACCACACAGTTTCTTGCCCGTTTCATTTCCAATACCTGTTTTGGTTATTATTCTAACTGACTTTTATTATTATATAAGTAAACATGTCTCGCTGTCTAGTTTTTATTGTGGTTATGAAGCATTTTGAAGATTTTACATTTCACAACCTAGTATGGAAAATACACAGATTGCAACGAACATGTCCCTGAACACCCAAGAATTGCTTAAAATATACATTATTTCCACAATTATTATTTTTTGCCCCACCTGGTTGTCAATTTTTAGCTCCACGAGTGTGGCATTGCTTGCCATGGCTTTGATAATGGCCATCATGCCCTCGGCGGTGATGAAGTTTGACTCAATGTTAAGACTCTGCAGACTTGTGTTTTCCTGCAACATCTCAGCACATGCCTGGCAATGATACACACACATACACAGTCTTCATTACACCGTTGTACATCTGTTACCCACTTACTTAGATCAGAACAATTAGTATCGATTCTGTTTAAACATAACATATTACAGGTAAATTAGATTATTTAATCTTTCAAACAGAATTGCATGAGCTGTAGGGGGAGGGGTAGAGTGGAGTGTTGGGAGGGGAGTACCGAGATACAGGAGGGGCATGTGACCTGAGAGAGAAACAAAAACATTTTTCTAAAGCTAATTTTAGCCACTGGGGAAATTGGATTTAAGATGAAAGATTGCAGATGAAAGACTCCTCGATTGCATTACAGTGAAAAAGGCGCACTCAGGCAGAGGTGGTAGAAGTACACACATTCCTTAATCAAGTAAAAGTACAAATACTTTTCTGACAAAATATTCTGGTAAATGTTGAAGTACCATTTTAATTTTTTTTACTCAAGTTGAAGTATAAAAGTACAGTACTGGTTTCAACCAACCAGTGCTTTCATTTTGGTTTTGGTTACCCCTCCCACAGTTGTTACCAAATAAGATGGGGCAGAAATGCACGGTTCTGGAGGTGCTATAAAAAGCATTTTGAAGCCTTTTTTATACAACAAGCATCCTACTCACATAGGCCACAGGGTCGTTGCTACGAGTCGCAGCGATGCTCAGAGACTCAACTTGAGAGTTTCCCTTCATTCCCTCAAAAATCTCTTTCAGCGTTGGGATGGGAATGTCCTATACAGCCCAGAGAGGGGGAAAATCAGAAGTTAAGACAGGATTATGCAGTGTAGCTTTGTAAAGAAATGAGGACATTAAATACATGGATTTGGATTCAGATGCCAGAAGGTGCAGTTATGACAAATCCCCAAAACCACACACACAACAATGGAGAATGCACAGTATTTTTTATTATACAACACTATTTCTGTATCGATTCAGAGAAGCTTGTGCCATATACAGTAGATAGACTTGGGTCAAGCTCACCTTTATGTTGTTGAGGTTCACTTCCGTCAGGCTGCTGTCGTTGCTGTGAATCCTCTCTAGGGTCTCCTCCACATTGGTGGTGTTTGGGGGCTCGTCTGGGAATATCTTGAATGGATCTTGTTTTACCACGCCTTGAAAAGCCACAAGATATCATAATGTATCTACAGGGGAGGTGATTTATTTGTTTCAGAAATATCCTCAAAAATGACATACATAAATGTTACTTAATCTTTACTTTAAAGATGTTTAAAAAAGAAATTACAACTGACCATAGGAAATTAAATGTTATTTTTCTCTGTTTATTCCAAATAATTATATAATTAATATGGATATATGGTACTCCATACATACTGTTGATGCCCTCTGTGTTGGCAATGGTGCCAGTGGTGCCCAGGGCATCGTAGTACTGTTTGTTGCTCATCAGTGTGTACATTCCAAGGATAGCTGCAAACACAGAGAAACCACCATAAATAAAAGGCTTCCTGGCTCAAGATTATTTTCAAGTCAGTCAAGTTTTTTGAAGCGTATTTTAGTGAAGATATCTTATACCACCGACATATCATTTTGCTAATTTACGAAAACATTAAAAAAATAAAATAATAAGGAAATACATTTCAATGAAGAATTTCTAAAAAACAACAATTATTTTACATTTAAATGGAATTTTCCTTTTATTGATATTAATTATTGCAATTAACAAAACTATCTTACATTTTTGGGCCATTTTAAGTTGTGTATAGCTTACATTGTACTGTGTATATTTGAGGTTTTGCAGTCCTTAAATTGTTTGTCTCATACTGTGGTTTATAAGTGTCCTTGAAACAATACAGCCAAGACAAATTCCTATGTTCTGAAGTTTACAAATCAGGCCCCCCAAACTTGCCGTTAAGTTTACACGCTCAAACACTCAAGCCACAGGTGTCTCCCCCATGTTACTCTTAGTATGTGTCTAGTCTGCTTGCCCAGAAAAGGGTATTATTGCCTGTACAGTCCCGAGGAGGGAGAGAGAAAGAGAGAGAGATATGGGACCCTTATCTCACAGTCTCAAGGGTCTTTGAGAACGTAACAAAATGCTACAGAACCACATCTGAAACACATCTGTGTCCTGAGCCTACAGCTTAACCCATGAAGAGCTCTTTCTCAAAACAAAGCTACCAGAACTAAGAGTGGAAATGTCAAGACTGGAGACTGACCAAGCTGAGCCAGGGCTCATATCCAGGGATATGGGCCTATTCTATGGTTCAGAACTGACAACGCTACGGTGGGATAAAGCTCACAAATCATCACAAATAGTCATTCATATTCATTAATGTTGTTTTGAATGCTGTAGCACAGTAGCCAATAGAGAGGTCGGCTGTCTTTCTCTTTATATCTTGGGGCATAAATAGAGCGAGAAGACACCACACTATCCTATGACAGACGACCCAGGAGAGTAGAGCACTGCTGCTAATTATATGTGATCGCATGAAACACAAAGGGCCCCTAAAAATATACAGTAGTTAAACTTACATCGAGTCATTATTAAATCATCATGAACCTGCCAAAAATATACTTGAATTTTCATTAAAGTAGTGCTTTTTTTGAGCATTACCTTGTAATTTACAAGTAAATATAGATAGATAGAACTTCAAACCTAAAATATATAATTATAAATAAAGAATTCTCACTGTGAGTGTGCAAGGCAAGTCAAATTAAGTCATTTTTGACTGTTGTTATTATTGATTTCCAGCAGGGGGCAATAACTGCAGCTTCTACTCAAGTTCATTTTAGCCACCAGACAGCCATTAACACCCCACCAAGGCCCCCAAACTGTGTCACACACCAAGTTCAGCGACAGCAGCCTCGCCCCTCCAACAGCCCCCTGACCCACTGTAGGAAACCATGGGAAAGGCCTTGTGAGGAGAGGAACCATGGAGACAGCTGCTCAGGGGGCGTAAATACACTAACGTCATCCACAGCCCTGAGAATAACCCAACACAGCTTTATATTGCAAACTACTCAATAATTAAAGTGGTCATTATAACTAACATATCAATGTTATTTTTTAGGCTAAATTTCCTCTATGACCCTGTACAACTCTCTCTGTGGCTTTGCTGGGCTGGCCTGCACAGCTATTGTCAACTTGTCGACTCTTGATGCCAAAAAGTCACAAACAAAAGATCGACAGAGGCTGAGGTTTAATCCTCAATTGAACTCGGTCCAGGGTTGAAATGGTGGTCTCACTGACAGCCTAATCTGTCCGGACACACACTCCCCACACACTACTGCCTGCCTCTCTTTCTTTTTCCGGATGCCTGCCTACCTTGCTCGGCGTGACAGAGTTGGAATAATACGTGTCAAAGAAAATGTGACTCAATCAAATTATGCAACAATGCAATTACATGTTTCTGCATCATACCCGATTATTAGGGTCACAGGAATACGTTGTTACATCACCTCTTGATTGTAGCTTGTGATGTTTGCGATTTAGGAACAAAAACTTGTTCCACTACAGGCACTCATTGTAGATTGCTCTGAATAAAAATATGAGCTAAATGCATCAAACGTTCATGAGATATGTCAAGTTGCTAGAAATGCAATGTAAGACAAAAGATTCCAAAGTATAGACTTTACATTTGTTAATAGATTCATAACATTCGCATGACAAACGCGTCTATCTACAAACCCAGCAGCTTTCCTGTTGTTTGGCCTCAATAGATACAGTATCTTTGACCCACAGCTTTACCCACCTACGCCCCTGTTCCCTTCTCCCACCCCAATCCCTTGCCCCACCCACCCTTCTTTCAGTGGCCAAGCTTATTTATTTTGGTGTTGCTGACTGTGGGAAATCGGACCCAAGCTACACCGTGTTGCGCCTCGTATGTCTGGCCACGTCTGTTAGAGGGAGTCTGGGGACTGGGGGCCAATGTTGAGGGAAACAATGTGGAGCTAACAGTTAGCACAAAGTAGGTCTGCCTAATGGAGCTATGTGGGTCAACGCCATTGTGATGAAACATTCAGACGAAACTATGCAATGCTATGTCGCTGTGGGACAATACCACCTGCTGCATTGGAAGCATAGTCTCCAATCACAATGAATCCTGGCCATCAAAGTCACAGCGTTAGCTAATGTGAGGCAAGCATCTACAGCTACAATGTGGGGCATAAATCTGTAATTAAGGCCGGTGCCAAGACCACACAGTTGCTTGACAAGATTCACACAAAAGCTACCCTGTGTACTCTTAGTGTTCGTATCTTAGCTGACATCACTCGGAATAGTTCTCGTCTTTGCATTGTGCGGTTCCTTTATTATGGGTTACGTCAAACATCACAATGGAAACTACACATACTAACACAAACCTACCAATTATGAGCAAAACCTTTTTCTAAAGGCCTGTATCATGTGTCTCAGACAGCGAAATAATGTGTTTGATCAAGACCAATGCATTCTCTCAAATGCGATGGCTTGGTCCTCTGACCTGCGATGTCACACATCTCAGCATCTGTGGCGTTCTTCAGAGCTTCCTCCATCTCCGGCTCCAGGATGATCTGCTCGTGCTGTGGGATCTGACCTGTTGTGTTCTTGGGTATGAACGCCTTTCCTACACACCAACAGAGAGAGAGAAATAGATAGGTTAAGGTTAAATGGCAAGGGAGGGCAACCAGCTAAAAACACTTTGCTGTGTTATCCTGTAGGTTCAAAAGGTCCATTGCAATGACACTACTTTGTGCATTAATATTATAAATAATACTGCACTCACTGATAATGATGTCTGGTTTTGCTGGTAAGTTGTAATTGTCTGTTCTTATTCCTCTCTGTAAACCAAATGCCCTTCACATGACAGAGGTTTTAGAATAGTGTTGGTCAATCTGATCTTTCCCAGGGTCTCAGGACCATAATGGTTGTTGTGACATGTGGAGTTTCATTTTCATTCTAGACCCTTAAAAAGGAGACAGGAGTCTGTAATAGATTTGGTTCCTTGTTTTGGTAAAAGCTCTGTTCGGATCAGGTTTCTCATAACACTAGTAAACCGGGGCTTTTTGTGGATTTGTAGACCAACTCTAATAAAGTACATTTTCCATTGTAGCCGACTGCACATTGAGCCATTTCAATATTCTAGTGTGCTTTTTCATCATCATTAATCCCTTCAAAAACAACCGTGATACGAGTTTGGTTTGTCCTGTTGTGTTATTGGTTTTCAGTTCGGATTACTTTAGGTTGTTGGGGTTGGGGAGGTTGGGGATTAACCCTTGAACCCTAATTTTCTAGAGTCAGTTTGAATGTTATAGAAACGGTAACTGCTCCTGGAGTCCAGGCCACTGAGGCACAGAAACCCCACACAGACCTGTATCTAAAAGCAAGCAGGCTGGTGCAGTGGAGCATTGCAGAGTTCTAATGTGTTCCCTGGCTTTAACCAGATTGTCCTCAGTCACTTTGAAGGCCTAAAGACCACTGTATTAGTGGGAACCTGGAGACAAAGTCGTTCAAGTGTGGAGGATTTAGTAGAGTGTGTTTGATTTCAAAAAGTCAAAAAAGACTTGCTTAGTTCTCATCTTTAGTTAATATTTTTCTTTTTACTCAATTCCTTCATTGTTCTGTACAACCAACTTAGCAATTCGGTTTATTATTATTTTTGTTAAAAGCACACTCCATAAATACGTAATAGCGGTACAAATTTCCACCCCAGCTCATTGTTTATATTTTTTAACACAACTCTTCTTGTTTGGCATGTAACTTTAGGGAGAGGGGTGGAGAATGTTTTTAGCTTAGAAGTTCTGCAAGAGTAGAGAGAAGGGCAAGTCACCCAGCACTCAGGTGTGGGAGGAGCATGTACACCTCAGAGATTCAAATCAAAACATTATTTTCGTAATGCTGTTTTTCACCCATAAAGGCAATTCCAGACACAAATCGAGGAGTGTATCTTTAAGGTACAGTTAAATAAAAAAATCACTATTCAGTGATACCATTTTTCTTGTTTAAGAACTTTCTCAAAGTGGATGATGAACATCATTTCTGTGCAATATACGGTACTGTTCAGTTCTCCCAGAAATAGCGCTGGCCTGCCCCACCTTTCTTCTCCCGAGTGAAGGGCACCAGGTCCTCCCTGTCCTGGTGTTCCAGGGCCTGCTTCTCCAGGTGGTCAAGCAGGGCGTCACGGTCAAACGCCCCTGTGGGGCTCTTCTTAGTCTGATCACGCTGCCGGTAGCCAGCTGGGAGCATGGCATTCTGGGAAAAGACAGTTCAAAGGTTAAGTGCATGGAGTATCAAGGCTGAAGAATGGGGTTTGTAGCCAAATTAGCATACACTTTAACCCCAAAAATCATGTCATCTTTTATTTAGCATTAGCATTTATAATAGTATACGCCTACACATTTCCCAAAAGGTAATCATTTTTGTCACTGTAAATTGATTTCTGCTTTTGAATTTAATAATAACCAATGGTGAGTTTAGAGGAGATAACAATAACTTTTCTGTTTTTATGCCATAAATCGCTTTGGTAGCAGATGCGATCCACTGGTAAGTATTTTGAATTATTGAAATAAAATGTATCGCCAATTGTCTAATTTTCTTATGTCTGATACATAGAGGCATTACAAAAACATAAAGACAGAATAGAAAATAGCGGAAAACTCCTTATAGCTGCTTCAATCAATAAAAGAAATTATAAAGATATTCAAAATGTTACCACACAATTTATGGCATGGGTTGTACTTCACTCCAAATAGCGTCCATAGTTCAGACGTCCACCACTCAAAAGGGAAGTAAAAATCAAGCGGCCCCTCCTCCGTACCTCAGGGTCCATCTCTTGCAGTTCACAGTCTAGCTTGTCCAACTCTTCAGGGCTGAGGCCCTTGAGGATGGCATCCTCGTCTATGTCCCTTGGGTCCGACATGGTTCCTGAGACTCCGGTGACACTCAGTCACACACTCCGCTCCAGATACCCCTAGGGCAGAGGGCGCTGCATGTGGAGAGAAGGTTGGAAACACAACAGAGGGGTTTTATTAGAAATGTGTGACTTTTAACAGCAAATCCATTTGGTGGCCATGATAATATTAAGTTCCAGGGATCCCATAGGCCAGCTGAAAAGATTTGTAATGTTCTTGAGCATCTACATTGAAAGATAATAACAACACATTTCAGAGACCTTCTTTAACCATTAACCATACTTGCAATATTTTACAACAGGGTACCCCCTATTCCTTCTTTTGGTACATCCTGTCCTAGCAAACCCAACGTATTTTACAGTAGTACGCTTCTCCGCCTCTTCTCCGCTTCAGAGCAGAGAACAACATTGTAATGCTGATAATAATAGATTAATGTCCAAATCCACAATACTCAGGAGAGCAGATTCCTTTTAGAGCTGCACCATTTAGGTCATATGTTCCACGGTTCCTAGGGATGTGCATTCAGACTAATTCTGACATCTCAATAATTGGCAGGGTTCACAATCGGTTATTCGGTTTACTGCTAGGGGTCGCAAGTAGATAAACAGTGCATCATAATTGTCTGTTAAATGCACAGCAAACAATCTTTATTGAACATGCTTTTTATAAGCCATAAAAGATTAAGACACACAATCAATGTTTGTTTACCTAAATTGCTTCCAAAACAATTATTAACTTCAGTTTCATGCTGCGGTCCACGCCATACTTCCTCCCTGACTTCCCATGATGCAATGTGCATGAATACCCGAATACCCAAAGTGATTTAAGTACTGGAATACTGGCATGGTTAATTAAAAACCTGTGCACACCCCTCACGATTCCATAATGTCATAAGAAAATAACCTTCAAACAGAAAGAAGCTGAGCGACTGATGCCCTGCACTTTTAAAGGCAATGGAGGAGAAGAGGCAGAGAAGCAAAGAAAGTGAAAGAAAATGAAAGAGAGATTAAGTGAGCGCATATTCTTGGGTGCTATTCTTAGATGGTTTGCAGTGAGCTAAAGGTTTAATGTTACGGAGAAGAGAGAAGAGGAGAGGACTTATTTAATCATTGACACACTCATGCTGTACATTTTGAGGACCTGCCCAGAACTTCACCCTTAAAGGGCCTATATCATTCATTTTCAACCGTCTCCAATCTTTGAGCTGAACATACAGTTTCAGTTGGTGCTGCACTTTTGACATTCCCTATTTGAATGGGCTATCTGAATAGGTCAGAACTGAACAATATGGAACCTTTAGTCTTGCGGGGCCAGACTACGGGATTATGTGATGAAAGTTTTGGCTTAAATGGAGCGACATTTGGATTGCTGGGTTGATTGGTTGGTTTTGCTGCCTTTTCCGACAGCACCCGCCCTAGTGCCCACTTTTAACACAAAACTAGCAACCACATGCTAGTGAACGCTATAGACTTATGAGGTAATAATAACGTAATTACATTCTTAACTTGTACATATCAGAATGTAATATGTTCTCCACAACGTTAATAACTTTTAATAGTCTTTCTTAATGACTTCTTGGCTACAAAACTAGTTTTGCTGGTTGCCGGTGGGCCTGTGTTGACATGAGCACCACTGAATCTATCCGTTTGAATCACCACTTTTATTCATCATAAGGGTGGATTAGTTTAGAAATTTCAAGTTTAATTTGAAATGAATGTACTTTAATGTACTACATAAACATACACAAACGCCAACAGAGAGAAAAACCACTGCACTGCTTAAAAAACACAGATTGATTACAAAGACTGGTCACAAACTCAAGGAAATACTGCAAAGATTGAATAATTTTACCTTGGGGCAACACGATTGTCTCACTGAATGAATATGTATGAGTAATGCAGCTAGCAAGTTTTGGGTCAGATGTTTTCATGTTCAGTCCAGATTCTATCCTAACTTGGCCAGTGAAGAAAATCCATAACAATTCATGGAAATTACCTTAATTTAGCCAGTGCATTTGTAGCTATGATGTCAGCAACCGTTTCTGCAATAGGCCTAAGAGTTCAAACAGTTTTACAGAGAAAACTAGTGTTCCTGATGGAACATCTGTAACTTTTGTCCATTGTTTTACAAGTCGATCATTTAACTGACTGAAATTAAACTACCTTCTTATAACCTACTGTAGTCGATGGTATACTAAAGTGCTATGTTGAAAAGTGTTGAATTAGCACAGACATCCTGTCAAAAGTTGAAATAACCTCCTGAACACATGATCAAGTAACAATGTATAACTTTAGCGGACATAAACACAGCTATACAAGAGGGCAGATCAAGAAACTGTGACTTGCCAAAACACATTTACACTAATGACAAATGACACATACGCACACCCTCGAACAAGGTAAGTATGTGGACTCACATTTTTTATGATTTTGTCACTGCAGTCTACTAACAGCTGTATATATATATGTAGAATTTAAGTACAATTCATTTAAATAAGTAGAAATCTGTGTTTGAACTGCAGTAAGAAAAAAGGTGTTCTGGCTTGAAGGTTAATAAATACCATCAAGGTGCCCTTGAGCAAGACATTTAACAACCAAGTAGTATACTTTTGGTTGCACTGGACAGTTGTCAGGCATCACCACATTCAATATAACAACAACAGGACATGCATGCTTGACATGACTTTTCCTGGCTAAAAAAAAGGTTAAAATAATTCCCAGTTATCTCCCTGGATAAATAAAAGCTGAAAAATATGCAAGGGTCTGTGTGAGCCTGTATCTGTACCGCATTGCTCTAATGTGTAAAGCCAATGACACAAACACTGGCTCAAACAGCTGAGCGTCTACTCTAGAAGGATAGAGAAGATTAGGAAGACAGGAGGAAGAAAACTGCAAATCCTAGCCACATATATACATACAAATAATACTCACATCAGGTTTGATTGCTGGCAAAATAAAAGATAAAATCTATCTATGTTTCACAAGAAGAAGCTGTGTCTCTATAGAACTCCCATGGGGTTTCTATAGGAACCAAAACAAAATGTGACTGCAGGCTTGTGCTAGCTGTCACCTGTCACTGCCAGCTGGCAAAGGCCATTTTTTCCAGTTGAAATTTCTGCTATGTCCTGCACCTGGACCCTCTGGGTGGGAGATAGTCCTTTCAGAGGTCAAATATATTCTAATTCAGGTAACATTTTTACACAACTGGTAATACATTATTACTACTGCTACTATGACTCACTACATTGCAATGTAGTAAATAGTTTGATAATAAACTGTAACAGTAGCAACAATTGAACAATTATTACAACAACTAAAAAATGCTTGAATGCTTTAAAGAGCAACCATGTACAGTAGGTTACCATAATTCATTATCTAATAACTAATTTCACTAGCTAGCATACTTTCAACATTAGAAGAGGGAAATGATTAGCAAAATAAAGAATGTGAAGAATATAATAATAACTTGAATACTCTCCTGTAAGTACTATGTGCATGGAGAATATTTAGTGATGCCATGTGTAGTTAATTAGGGGACATTTGCAGTTCTGGGGGCGCAATAACACAGTTTAAAAGTGTACATTTAATTTGCAACCCAAGCCGGGTTAGATTTACACCACTGGAAGTAACTGAGTTGTGAAGCTAAAATTAAGCTGGGGGCTGATTTGGAATTGTACACTTGCGTGGTAAGAAGGCAACCTGCAAATAGTGTAAAATCTTATGAGCTGTTGGTGGTGGAAAGCAGCCTAACCACTTTCAACTGCCACTTTTAACTTTCAACTGGAGGGGCAGGATAGTATAGTGGTCTAGGGGTTGGCCTCCCAGCCCCAGAGGTGGCCTACCTGTAAGCATCCTTGAGCAAGATGCCTAACCCCTACCTGCTCCATGTGTAATAGGACCATGTAATTGTAAATCGCTTTGGATTAAAGCATCTGCTAAATGACCTAATTGTAATTGCATAGCAGATATGCAAAAGTGCCATAATTAAGATACTGTACTGTATATCTGCATGTAGTTAATTTGAACTTACTATGTATTGTATGTTTGCATACATTTTGGTTAATTATATAATGGTATATCCTATTCTGTTGAGAAGAGACATATTTCATAACCAATATTCCACCTTTTCATGGATGTCTTGGGTGGAAAGCAGTTGAAAGTGGTTAGGCTGCTTTCCACCACCAACAGCTCATAAGATTTTACACTATTTGCAGGTTGCCTTCTTACCACGCAAGTGTACAATTCCAAATCAGCCCCCAGCTTAATTTTAGCTTCACAACTCAGCTACTTCCAGTGGTGTAAATCTAACCCGGCTTGGGTTGCGAATTCCCCCCCCAAATTGGGTCCCAAGAACAACTTGAACAATATTGCTACTGCCAGCCAACACCGTTGTGTTCTCGTCTGCACAAAAATTTAAGTTAATCACAGTATGCATAATGCATAATGGATTTGTGCTTAAAATATTTCCATGAAGCGTTGTTGACACTGTTGTGCAACAAACAGAAGAACTGGAAACAAATTGTGTTTTCCATATGCTGTTATCAGCAAGTTTAATACATCACAGGTGTCATATCTAAATAAATGAGACATTTTACCAAGAAATGTCCTTTCCAAGACACCGTAATTCAACCTTGTCAGGCTGCAATACATCAAGAGCAAAGATACACACTTTGACCTTCTTTTTACTGCAAATCAGCCACCAGGCCGAAAAGACGACTTGATCCAGCAATATAAATGTCATGCGTTCCAGTTAGTTAGCTTGAGGGGAGGGAATGTGGAGAACAGCAGGGGTCAGGTGTGGTACATATAACCCTTCTCATACACTTTCCTAATTGTACAGTCTCCGTGACCACTGCAAAGTGGGGGACAACGGCAGAATGACATCACCCTCCACATGCATGTCAATAACTACATTTCTCTATAGTCTTTCACCTGCAGGCGCAGCTGTTGGGCCGGGGGGGCGGCCGGCGGGGGGGGGGGGCGGGGGGGGGGGGGGGGGGGGGGGGGGGGGGGGGGGGG
>JAOEHI010051252.1:0-19061 GCA_025447815.1 Percopsis transmontana | reverse complement strand
GGTGGATGGATGGTGGATGGGTGGTGGATGGATGGTGGGTGGGTGGGTGGATGGATGGATGGTGGATGGATGGATGGATGGATGGATGGTGGATGGATGGTGGATGGATGGTGGATGGATGGATGGTGGATGAATGGATGGTGGATGGGTGGTGGATGGGTGGTGGATGGATGGTGTCTTAGCTTTGTCCTAGCCTTGTCTTAGCTTTGTCCTAGCTTTGTCCTAGCCTTGTCCTAGCTTTGTCCTAGCCTTGTCTTAGCTTTGTCCTAGCCTTGTCTTAGCCTTGTCCTAGCTTTGTCCTAGCCTTGTCCTAGCTTTGTCCTAGTCTTGTCCTAGCTTTGTCCTAGCCTTGTCTTAGCTTTGTCCTAGCTTTGGGAGTTGGTCAGAGAACAGTCTTTGTTATCCTGAGAGATGATCGTACAGGTCTAATGTCATATCTTCACTGGGGCTTGGGAAAATCCAATTTGCTATTAATAGCAGCTAAATGTCAATGTTTAACATTAAAAAAAATTATCCTGTAATTATTTTAGCCGTATACAGTATAACTAGGAAATTATGTTTGGTTATGTGAAATTGAGTGTAACCGTTCTGTTTATAAAAAAATATCCTTATTCTTTGTCTCTTGGTTTTCATAGTTTGTGTTATGCATGCGTACGTGTGCAAGGTTGCAGTATTCTGCCATGCGCTCTACAGCACAATGATCAAAGCTGTGTTATAATGTCCATGTTCTCTCCTGATCTGGGGTCTGTAGAGAGAGCTACGGTCTGCAGTCAGAACTCTCCGGGACCAGCTAGACAATCTCACCGCCATCAGGGATAGCTGGCAGGAAACAGCTGCTCATATCAAGGTTCAAACCAAGTATTAATTAAAAAACACAAGTATTAATACATACCATTGGAATATAGTACATAGAGTACATCAATAGAGAGTACATCAGAAAATCCTCCCGTTTTTTTTTAGAGCCAATCAGATCAGGTGTCCCAGCTATTAGGGGAGGAGTTTGAGAAGATGCACCAATACCTGCGTGACGAGGAGGCAGCCGCCATGTCATCACTGAAACAGGAAGAGGAGGAGAAGAGTCGGAGGATGAAGGAGAAGATGGACAGACTCAGCGATAACGTCAGGGAGCTGACCAGTGCCCTGATGGAGACGGAGACAGCCATGGCGCTGGAGGACTCTCTCTTTTTAAAGGTAGCCTCCGACTCTGAAGCAGGGCCGGGTCTAACCCCGCTGGAGGCCCAAGGCCACAGTTGTGGGGGGCCCCCAATGAGATACATGCTACTCCCAATCAGGTGCTAACTTTCTGATTCATAAAGCACCCGATTGCGCACCACATATTGAACTCATAACCAGTGAAATACATCCAATCCATTTGAATTATGAACTAATCCCGTTCATCTCTATTTTATCTATTTTCAAGTACTATTACAGTACTTTTTTTGTCTTGTAATACCTAATACTACTCATAGACTAATTAACCAATATATTTTCTTTACATGTTTTTCCTGTTTAAACAGACCTACAAGAAGGCCTCTGAAAGGTATGTTACTTGCAACTTAGTTTTTACATTCTTCTATCGGTCAAGCATATCAAAGTTAGGTAAAGGGTAACTTTACGGTATATAGAGCATTGGATGCTCTCTCAAAGTAGACTCACAACTCAAATAGAGTAAATAGGGAGTGAATTGAATACACATTAACTCACACAACCAAATATATTTTTTGTATACCTAGTATACTTTTAATTTAGTTTGTTTTTCATTCTTGGCTCTTAACTGGTTCTCTTGTGCGCTTCACTGTAGCACAAGAGAGACCACATCCGTTATGTTAGTGGTGTCATGATCGGTGCCTCCCTTCCCCGCTGAGCACCTGGGGATGGTTAGCCACACAGGTGTGGCTCCCTTAGCTATTAGTTGGACACTATATAGTTTATTCCAACAGCACTAGGAGCTATTGGTCACTGTTTGTGTACCTTGTTTTTTTTACATTAAATTACGCTTTATGCGCCTGCTCTCGTCACCCGTCCACACACCGTTGAGTGGGTGGTGTAGCGGGCTCTACTTTATATTTTGTGTGACTAACTAATTGTTTTGTCAAGCTGGAGTTATTACATTCTCTGCTTTACTGGGGAATCTAATGTATAAATGTATTGGTCACCTGAATTTTTCTTGTAACTCTGTGAAACTGATTGACCCTCGGTTCAGTGCTGTGCGATACCAGTCACCCTTCGTGGATGAGAGCAGGCGCGATCCCGAGGAGAACACACGCAACGAACGACCAGTGAAGCGAGTGGAGCGTGACTTGAATAATTAAACACAAAGCATGTATGGCATCAGAGCCACAAACAGAGGACAATGACCCACAGCACCTAATGCTGTGGGGGAAACTTAAATATACCTTCTAAATTAAAATTGTTAAACTGTAAAGTGCTTAAAATTCTTAAAAATGATCAGAGTAAAAAGAAGTAAAATTTTATTTTTATTTTTTAAAATTATTTTTTATTTTTATTTAGGGAGGAAAGGAGGATAGAATAAGGACAGTTAGTGTCATTAGTGCTATGAAGTAGAGAGATCGGTGGCCGAGGTACCGAGATAGATTTTGAAGAGGTGGGTTTTAAGTCTCTTGCGGAAGATTGGTAGTGATTCTGCTGTTCTGACCGCTGCAGGAAGCTCATTCCACCACTGCGGCGCCAGGACAGAGAAGAGTCTGGACTGTTCTTTTAATGGTGTTGTATGTTTGTTTTTCTGTATGGACCTTGAGTCTAACAATAAAGCCGTCTATAACAGGGCTCAATGCAGAATAGATGAACCGGAGGAGGACTCCGGAGCACTTCTGGATGTGGCCCAACACTGTGGCTGTCTAAAGCACCGCGTTTGGGACAGGATGCAGAACATCACCCAGTTCTGTGAGTCGCCACGTAATACCACATGTTATCTCTGCAGGAGAGTGCTGAGAACTAGAACTTGTTTTAACTTGGTCTATGTAAAGAAAGTTGACCTGTACGAAGACATTTGCTGTATTTACATATATTTGCATAAAAAGGTGCAAAAGTATTTTCATTAGAGCCTTTATTGAAATAACATTGTGGTTTAAAGATGGTCTCGCCCTGCTGCCTTGTGTGTGTGTGTGTGTGGTGGGTCCATAATGGAGATAACAGTAGTGGCAGTTCAGTCCGTTGAGGCCAGATAGCATTGCTGTAAGATAACAAGAACCTTTGGTAAATCGATTCGTCCGATGTTGCAGCAAGCATTTGAAATTCGCAATGGCCAACTTAATCACAAATAGTCTAATGTTCTCATGTCAGATACATCGATGCATCACAAAAACATGGAGATGATTGAAAAAGAGTCTAGCTGCTTTAAGAGAAAGAGCAACGGAATAACTAGCACCTAGCTTGCAAACTTGGTGCTAGGCTAATATACTCTCACTTCCCTTCCCCTTTTCACAACAACCTCCTAGTCCCAGTGACCTTGGACCCCAACACAGCGTCCGCATGCCTCAGCGTGTCGGCTGACCTCGCCAGTGCGAGCGTATGCGAGGAACAGTCTCTACCAGACAACCCTGAGAGGTTCATGTGTTTGCAGAGTGTCCTGGGTTCAGAAGCCTGGAACTCTGGCCGACACAGCTGGGAGGTGGAAGTTGGAGACAACAGTAGCTGGTCTCTTGGAGTGGCCCAAGAATCCGTCTACAGGAAGGACTGGTGCCCCAGCCGTGAAGACCAGCCCAGCCTGGATCTACACCTGGGCAGAGACCCTGGCCGGGGTCTGTGGACCATCTTGCTGTCATCGGGGGAGTACCGTGCCTGCCCCGGCCCAAGTGCCCCTCTCCGGTTGAGGCGAAGGCCTCGCAGGGTCAGAGTTCATCTGGACTGGGAGAGAGGCTGTCTGACGTTCTCGGACGCCAGCGACAACAACCTGATTCACCGCTTCAAGCAGCGGTGGAGCGGCTCGCTTCAGCCCTACCTCTCCACCACGTGTTCCAGACACCCGCTGCGGATCGTAGCCGGGAGAGTGAGCGTCGCTGTGGAATAACGCATCGTGCAAAACAGGAGTGCTGGATTATTACCTGGGGTTATTCACCATAACCACAGGGGATGATAGAACCGCATGACAGTCAAATATATGGCAGCAGACGAGATAACAGTTACTGAATAACACACAGGCCTGCTAATAATATTGTAGACGTGAACAATCTGCAGTGATTGCATTGCCATCACCCAAAGCTTTTACTTTTTAAATTCTTGCAGACATTGAGTACAGATTAATTAATAAGCAGAGAATACAATACAATGAGAACTAGAATTTATAGATGGCTGACTAATAAACACTGCACTGGGACAATGTTACTGGGTATAAACACTGCACTGGGACAATGCTACTGGGTATAAACACTGCATTGGGACAATGTTACTGGGTATAAACACTGGGACAATGTTACTGGGTATAAACACTGGGACAATGTTACTGGGTATAAACACTGGGACAGTGCTACTGGGTATAAACACTGGGACAATGTTACTGGGTATAAACACTGGGACAGTGCTACTGGGTATAAACACTGCACTGGGACAGTGCTACTGGGTATAAACACTGCACTGGGACAATGCTACTGGGTATAAACACTGGGACAATGTTACTGGGAATAAACACTGGGACAATGTTATTGGGTATAAACACTGGGACAATGTTACTGGGTATAAACACTGGGACAATGCTACTGGGTATAAACACTGCACTGGGACAATGCTAACACAAACACTATACTTCAGCAACACATACACCCTCAGAAAAGATAATTGAAGAAGTCTGTCAGATAATGGCGATAATCTACTGTATAAACCTGACCTTTGAAGTCAAATGCCATAGAACCCATGCCAAGTGTCACAGTGTTCCTCGGCCAACACAAATAAGTAATCCAATTCTGAAATCATTTTACACCTGCTTCTTTGAGAGTGTATTGGCCTTCTGTTTAAGAGCTTGGTTTGCATACAGTAGCCTCTCTCAACTACATTAGAAACTGGAGTCTAAGGAAACAGCAGAAAACAACGAAAATAGCTTTGTGCCTAAATCGATACAGATATAGTTATGGCTATCATTTTCAGTAGGTCCTATGATTTGTACACTATAATTTGTTTAACATCTCATTTGTGATAGGGACATCATTTGTTAACCATTAAATGTAATCTACTGCCTTTCCTATGTCGACAGTTTGAATCATGTCTATCAACACGATCCATTCCCCCCCCAAGCATCGCCAATGTGTAGCCAACTGTATGAATATCGCAGATCCAATCTTTAAATTGAAATATCACAAGCAGGAATAAACATGGACTAATATATGGCATCAGAAGATTGTATGTGTTGTTCAGTATTGTCTGCCTGTAAACCTACAGCAACACACTAGGCATCGGCGTCCATTAGTCGTAGAAAAATAAAGTGCCTTGCTAACTGCAGGGTCTCTGACCTCTGGCTTGTCCTCTGATGTTACGACACCATGACACCTGTTGCAGTCTGTCTGACCAATGAGGCCTCCCTTAACCGTTTGTCCATCTGTCTGTCTGTCTGTCTCTCTGTCTGTCTGTCTGTCTGCTCTCCAGCGGGAAAACATCATATGATCCTTCCTGGAACTCGGTGCAACCCAACCCTCTCTCTGTCAGAAGCGTTTGGCACATACACATGTATTCAACCTTCATAGCACTAACCCTCTCCCTCTTTCTTGGCCGCCTTTCCTGAAACACACACAAACACATCACAGAAAGTCATCAAAACAGTACTATTAGTACAGTGAGTACAGAGAAATGTTTGAGATGCTCTTTATTTATGTACTGTACACAAAGAGACTATTGCTTCTGTCTACACAGGATCGATAATGTCATCGGTAAGCCTACATTTTAGCTCAATTAATGCAACTCAAACATTTCTCAGTGTGATCTAAAAGAGATCTCTCCAGAGCAACGCACAGATTTGACATTTTCTACATTTTGATGAACCTTTCTTTAGTCTCATTGTCTCCTCTTAAACTCGGGGTATCTCTCCGGTTCGTTGAGCAGCTCCTAGGTGGCCATGCCCAACAATACGATGGTTCACCCAGGTGTCTGGGGGGCTTCTTGCTGCAGTAGAAGCTTTTAAAGTTTGCATTATTTTAACATTGCCGTGCTCCATACTGGGCGACGACCGTTATGAGAGTCGGGGGCGTGATTATGCTGTGGAGCCTGTGGAGCCTGTGGAGAACGAGCCCGCTCTGCGACCTCCTTCTGCATGGGTTTGCCAAAGGAGGTGCAGCTGGGGTTGGCTAGTCTGAGGTTCTGTCGCTTGAGACACTCATGGACCGGGCTCTGGCTATCGCCTGGCGGGATACCTCCTTCCCCCCCTCGTGACGAGGTGAACCCAGGCAACTGGGCTTCTACGGGGCGGTCCCGTCCGGGAGAGGTGCCTCAGCCTGCTCTCCCCTTATGACACCACCACTCTGTTGCCGGACAGTTCTCTCAGGTCGCTTTCCCTCCCATGTTTCCACGACCCTGATCGGCTCTGGTGCCTTCCTCCTCACAGACCCTGGGATTGCAGTCGCTGGGAAGCCATGTTTCCCTCTGCGAATTCTAGCCAACATCAACATCCTCCTCTTTTTCATTATTTTGTTTCAGAAGAAAACAATGGTTTGTCTATGTTTCCAAATTGCATAAACAAAATAAAAAGGTCCTCGTCAGTTCCTTTTCATAGATTAGGAATCAATAAGGTGAATCTATTTTTTTCTGCACTTAAATGTGCAAATATTAGCAGCATGTCTGCTAAATGCTGTAAATGTTAAATAATCAAAGCAGTAGAAAGATGGCTAATTCCAGCACTGTGGGTTTCTCGACCATCCTCTATGGTCATGGACATCCATTTTGTAAAGACATTCTCCATGCTATTGTATATATAAATACATGATCCATCCAAGTTCTCTCACATCATATATATGCAATATGTTTAATGCTGGTTATATACTAGTTGTGTAAGCACTGAACAGCACAAAGAGCTGTCTAAATGCTTATGCACTGGAGCTTACAAAGGCAAGACAAGACAGGCAAGTCATGGCTCAGCAAGAATATGAGCTTCTCTGAGACACTGCTTGCATATAAAAACACAGTGTTCCCAGTGGACGATACAACACACTGCACGCAAGAATACGTTGACAACTTAGATGCTAGCTGCTAGATCCTATTTCCACATGTACTTTAAGCCAGCTACATGTGAACAACATGCTAGTGGATATAGAACAAAGTCTACATATAGCTATATATTGATTAGGAGCGTGGCAATGAGTGCAGAAGGCCGTCCTTCAGTCTTCAGTGAATACACCGACTGTCAGTTTTCTGTAGCCGTTTCACTCATCACAGGCTTATCGTCAGTGTTAACACTTAGAGAGCTGACATGGCTGACCATGAATGTAGATTTCTCTCGGACACCCTTATGGAATATAAAGGATGCGTTGTCGTGGTGGAGGAGTGTTTTGAACCAATAAAGGAACACATTCTCAGTCTGGAATCTTTTGAAGTAAGAGAAGATGACATTTACCTCGTTACTTTTCCCAAATCAGGTAAGTTGAGTCAGAGGTTGAGAATGACTGTAGAGTACATGTTGCTGCATACAGTCTCTGAAATATAATAATAATAATAAAATTATTTTCATGTTTTTACTGGATATGGTAAATTAAATGTGTAAGAAATTAGTAATGTTGTAATATTGTTTATTAGCCCTTCTGTCTTATTTATGTCTTATTAAATCAGTTGTACACACAGTACTATCCATCTTCTGTCGACATGTTGCTATGGGGTTTGTATGGGTATTTATGCTGTCAGCAGTTATTCTGAGGATTGAATGATATGTTTATGTAATGTCAAATGTATAGCTCTGATGACATGGTGCTGTCATTCTAACAGTATGTGTTTGCTTACCATGACTGGTGTGTCACCTGTTCAGCTATTGGCTGCTGCTCTTAATTGTAAGTCTGGATAAAAGTCTGCTAAATACTGTAAAAGCAAATGGTGGCAGAACCCATACAATGTGTAGGTCAGGTTACTGAGAAACGTAGGTTAGTAGGTCAACATAACAAAGAAAATCACTATTGGACCTATTGAACAGGCACAGTGTGGACCCAGAGAATCATCACACTGCTCTTCGAGGAGGACTTCCCTGAGATGAAAGACGTGATCACTGCCTACCAGATGCCCTGGCTGGAGTACCTGGTGAAGGGGCAGGATTATAAGGCTCGCCGGTCCCCACGGCTCTTCTGTTCCCACCTACAAGAACACCTCATGCCCAGGGCTCTCCAGAAAGCCAAGGTGACTTCCCTCCAACACACAATCAGTGTTGGTAAAGTTCATTTTTTTGCTGATCAGCAAAAAGTACAACTGAAAGAAAGGCAGAAAGATAATTGAAGGAGTCTAGCAGATAAGGGAGATAGTATGCTAAATATGACTGACCTTTGAAGTGTGGACCCAAATGCAATCCTAGTTAGAATTGGATTACCTATTTGTGTTGAACCTTTGGCCAGCACAGATAAGTAATCTGAGGGATCTTTTAGGTTCTAGAACAACTATGCACACATACAGCAGTGGAGCAGACTCTACAGAAACAATAGAGAAATGTTCATAAGGGGACGAATGTAACACAAATGCACGTTAGAAAAAGAAACAAGTAACTACTATAATAAGTTTGAAGTTATCCTACTGTATAAGTAACCTGTTAAGTCTAGACCAGTGGTTCTGAACTGGTTAACCTCAGGACCTCGGTCATTAAGTCACAACCCAAAAATAATGTCATTTCAGAACCATTATAATTTTAAATAATAAACAATTTGTGCAGTAATCCGCAATGTCTATTCGCACTGTTCAAAACACCTACGCACCTTTCACAATAAAAGTGCACCATCAAGTTTGTTAAACTTATAAAAATAAAACCCGACCCGCTCCACACCAGCTCGCGACCCACTTTTGGGTCAGGACCCACTAGTTGAGAAACACTGGTCTATAACATGCAAAAGTAATGAGAAATCTCTGGAGTATAATTAAACATAATGTTGAGTAATGTTGTGCAAATGCATAGGTGAAGTAACCATGGTGACATGATGCTGTCCTTATTCTAGGAGAATGTTATCTGCTTGCAAACTCTGGTTGAACCAGTTCATCTCTTGACTAATGTACTGATTGTAAGTCGCTTTGGATAAAAGCGTCTGCTAAATGATGTAAATGTACATGTAAATGTATAATTATATGTATATTTTCTTTGTATTTTGTGTCAGGCTACTGTTTAAAAATGTTTGCGGGAAGACATCAAGGATAAAATGTCAAGCACCAACTGAAATAACACTGGCTTTATTGGCATTGATTACGCTTGTAGTGCGTTCTGATTCCAGCCATAACGCACCACAATGCGTTCCCAGTATAACCTTCACTCTGCAGATTGTCTACGTGATCAGGAATCCCAAAGACGTGTTGGTGTCCTATTTCCATTTCGTCAAGTTCCTAAAGAAGGTGGATAAATTGGAGAACTACGACGAGATGATAGACAAGTTCTTCAGTGGCTGGAGTGAGTGTTGCGCTCACTCAGTACAACTGTTAGCAAAGCCATTTGTTTCAAGCAGTGCCCTAGCATCCATCCATCTATCTGTCTAGTGATCGGAGGCTGCTGGTTTGACCATGTTAGAGGGTGGCACAAGAACCGGGACAACTACAACATTCTCTTTCTACACTACGAGGACATGATAAAGGTTAGAGCGACGTACACATGGAAACACACATGCAAACGCCAACACGTGCTAGCAATCTATGCTGGTCCCTTCTCTGCGGTAGGACTTGAGATCAGCGGTTGTGCGTCTGTGCGAGTTCCTGGGGAAGAACCTGTCGGATGCAGTCATCGACAGCATTGTTGAGAGGGTGACCTTCAGCAACATGAAGAACGATGACAAAGCTAACTACGAGTTCCTGCCGGGAGAAGTCAAGGATAAAAGCAAGGCCAAGTTCCTAAGGAAAGGTGAGGCCAGATACAGGTGGTAAAAAAACACGTGTAATGCTATCTGGTGGCCGGTAGTGGAACTGCACTTCTGCGTGGCCTCAACACTGCTGTCATGGTTGTTGCCTGGGCCCAAAACAATACCCTCTTCTGCCCATCCTCTCCCATGGACCTGCCCTTGTTTGTTGGAAGGCTGTGAATGGGTAATGGGCGTGGCCGGGTGCGTTTGGTGGCTTCAAGCTGCACAAACCTGAACCGGCACAACTGGTGTACAACACTAATCAGTACAACACTAAGCATTTGTTTCCTCTCAGGTACAATTGGGGATTGGAAGAATGCACTGACAGTGGCTCAGAGCGAACGCTTTGACAAGACATTGGAGGAGCGGATGAAGGACCTCCCGTTCCACTTCACCTGGGACATCTCTGAGATACACTCCAGAGTGTCTCCTTCTCTCTTCGTCTCAACATGTTAATCACTGAGAAAGGCATTCTGTGGGTATTCCACGGCACTTGATTATAGATTATACGCTGCCTTAAAACAGCTGTTGCAAACACGGAAATAACAATGACGGATGTGTTTATGTTCTGTCCACTAGATGGCCCCCTTACACTATTCAACGGGAATGGAACTAATTATGTAAAAATGCCTGTGCCTTAAAGTATTACACGTATCTTTGTTAGTTTGACCATTGTTATTAGGATTACCATTCACTTGTTATCCCAAAAAACACGAGAATTAAAAGGATGACACTGTTTCCAAAGGTTTTATGATGATACTAGCTTAATGCCATGTTTTACAGTAGTTTGTCTCTCTGAAGTAACACACAATAGACCGTTTTAGAACAGCCTGTGGAGCGCTGATTTTCTCTCGCCGCTGCATCAGGCCTACCCCAGATGGTAATTAAAGTTATTGATGAAATGCACTGTGAAGCCTCGGTGAGCTATGAGTCAGCCTCATAAAAAGGGAAACGGCATTGTTTACTTTGCAGAAAACAGGTGTAGGGGGGTCAAACGTGCTTCAACAGACGTGAGGTCGAAGTTTCCACTATAACAGTTAACTCGCCCCCCCTGTACCTTATCCGTCTTTTATGACCATTTCATTAAACGACGTCCCCGATTACCGCAAAGATCACATAGTGGCGCTGTGATGTGTGTTTAACGTGCCCTGCATCCAAACACACGTCACTAGCATCTGCTTCCATCCGCCCTGGATGCGCTAACCCCCCCCCCGTAGCTTCGCACGGTGCCCGGGGGCCGCTGGCAACGCCGGAGCTATGCGCGTTTCATTTGGTGTGGAAGAGGCTTGGTATGGGATCAAGCGGAGAAGTTGGTGGGGCAGGATTCCGCACCTGGGACTCCCAGAAGGTGTTAAAACACCAGGAGCTCCTCTCCCAGGGAGCAACGGGGAGGAGAGATCACGTTAGGCTAGCAGCCTAGCAGGCTAGCAGGTGGAGGGCTTAATGCCTCCCTCGTAAAGGGTTTTACAATCGCATCTGTTTTCAAGTCCCACCGTGGTAATGCCAGGGAGAGAAGGGGAATGCTTTATTAGGAGGTATACAAACAGTTTAATCAGGAGAAAGACAGATTCGGGCTTGTGTAAAAAGTCAAGTGTCTAGTTTTTTGTGTGTAAATAAATGGGACCTATTCATATAAAACACATACTTCTAAATAGCATACACCGATCCAAACAACCCAATAAAGGTTCTCCTTGGTTCTCTGAAGACTGAGAATTAGTGGAGGGCTTTATGAGTACGATGATTGGAGGCTATTGTGTCTGTCAAAAATCAATGTTACATATACAGTGTATACGGTCAGGTGGGAACTGGATATATATATATAATATATATATATAGTGCTGTATATGCTTCAGCCAGGGTCACGGCTGGTAAGGGTCCTAGACCCTTACCAGCCCAGAAGTGGCAGATAGAAGGGTCAAGAGAAACACCACATCCTTTGAAGAGCTTTAGCAATTAGTAACATTAGCCTACATTGGAAGTACTCTTTGTAATGGAACTCTTTCCTAATCAGATCATCTGATTTGAGTGTGATTAAAGATGTGGTTTCTACACCAGTAGAGGTTTTACTATGCACACCCAGCGATCAGTTTGAGAACAGATATTCACAAGATACTGTAGGAGAAGATAAGTCATCATACGCAACATTCGAACATCTCAAGATCCACTTACCATCTAGTATCGACTGGCGGTTCTATGAATGCTCTCATGGATTCCTCTTTTTGAATAGGGTGATACGAAATCTCAGCCTGGATTAGCCTGTAATGTTTAAAAGGGTTTCGCCAGCAGCTGTCCACACTTTTCTAAATCTCTAGTTTATGTTGTTGGCGTTGTCACCTTGGCATCTTAATTTACCAAAGCAGGACCTCTTAAATATATAATGACAAAGTACAAATCCTTTTTTTTTATCTTAAAAAGAGCAGCGTTTTGTGACATCATGGCCAATTCTTGATAACGACCCTCTGCATTTGTTTGGATGGCCTACTACACAATAGGTACACAAAGTCTGGCCACTGCATGTAATCAAAACCCTCTGGTTCTCTTTACGACGGTGAGGCAGGGCAGAACTGACTCAGTAACAGCAAACCGTTTTCTGTATGAGGTCATTCCTTAGGTGGGCATATTGGCTTGTGGTTTTGCTGCTGTTTGTTTCTGGGAGGATATTTTATATATATATATATATATCACACCTGTTTGTTGTCTGCAGCTATGAGCTCAGTTGTCTGTATATTAATGCATTTTGTTGTCGTAAGTCCTGGTTGAAATGTTATAATCGCACCCCAGGGAATAAGGATGCTGTCATTGCTCACCTCCTCATCCCAAAATGTTGGTGTTTTTCATTCATTTGGTTTATGAGGATTTAAATTGGGAAAGTCTGGTATGAATAGCAAACGTTGAATATATTTAAAACTATAGCAGCCTGGCCCGATTGATTCGAAAGGCTTAGGGCTTAAAAATACATTTTATAGCCTTTCCATGGCGAGAAGGATAGTTAGGTTTGCTTCCAAAGAACCTGCGTATTGCAAAGCATTGTTCTGATTGCACCGTTACATTAAATGAGCCTAACTTGATTGACTTTTCATTTATTCCTGGCAGAAACCAGTCTTGAGTCACTATAAAACATTGTTGTTCGTCTCAAATTTAACAAGCCTATTTATAAAGAGAATGCTGAATTGTAAACCCTGATATGAAATTACATATTTAAGTGTTATGTTTTCATATTATTTTATTTATATTATCTTACATACAATTTGGATTAAATTATTAAAGTGCTAAATTACCTACTGTATTTGTAATTGTTGCTTTTCAAACAAGTAAAATCAATTAGGGTTGTGATAATAATTGTATTATGTATCAACTAAAATCCTTACATTCAAGAAGCATGTTGTGTCTTTTTGACTTTCCGTTCTTTACAGGTGTTTTATTGCATGCATTTACTAAACTGACACACAATCTCGGTCACAAAAGGGTAATTAGCACATGTTTGGCAAGATCCTCTCAGATTAATATGCAATGTAGGCATTCCCTTGAGAAGTCATAAGAAGACCTCACCATATTGCCTATAAAGCCTCTGTAGTTGTTGAGTCAATCCTTAAGCACACCACGCCTTCCCCTCATAATAGACTATTGTATTTATTTTAAAAGAGATACAAAGAACAAGATATATACATATACTGTGTATCAGTGTTGGGGGTAACACATTACAAAATAACACATTACTGTAATCACATTACACTTGTCTGTAATGCAGTAATGTAACGCATTACTACTAATCAAACAATTATGTAGTTACTTTTTTCTGTGAAGTGCTGTTTGGGCTGGTTTTTACCGGCAAATTCATATCAGAGATACAGAGATACAGTACAGCGTTACAGTAACACATTCATATCAGAGATACAGAGATACAGTACAGCGTTACAGTAACACATTCATATCAGAGATACAGAGATACAGTACAGCGTTACAGTAACACATTCATATCAGAGATACAGAGATAAAGTACAGCCCAGCGTTACAGTAGGCCAATTCACAGACCATGACTGCCAGAAGCACCTCAGTAGATCCTGAATCATCAAAAGGTTTAATTGGTCCTGGTCTCTCTCTGATTGAAAAAACAAACAGTTCCTGAGTTCCTGGTTCTGGAAAGCAACATTTCAGTGGGTCACTTTAGTGATCTGATGTAACATGTCCAAATAGGCTCCATCCTGAGGCATACATACATCTAATAATTCTGACTTGGCATTACTTATGCTAGTTATACACTTATACTAGTGGAAAAAATGGCTCTAGATAAATGCCAGACTACTTAATAAACAACACATTTCCTGCAGTTTTGAAGTAGGTCAGCAAACCAGGGTGTACCGTGTAATTGAAATTCAAAACATTACAGCTACGTGTGCAGTTCCTCAAAAATCTGTTTGTTTGTGCTTTCATTTCCTTGACAGAATGGGAAGTTGTCCCCCTCCCCTTACATAAAGTACGTTGAGACAACATCAACATTTAGTCCAAACCTGATGAGGTTTGTCATCAGCGCACCTCTTCAAAGCATCCATAGGCATTCTCTCACAGCACCTCCCAAACCGCAAACACGAGCTTGAAGTGACCACGCTGAGTACGAATCAGACACTTCCAACGCTCATTACTATGTCGTGCAGGATCACCAATGGGGATGGTTGGCACAGCAGGGGGCCTATTAGAAGAGGCGATTGCATACCTTTGCCATGTGTATGTCTTCTCTTTCGGTTCTTTATTTTCCTAGTACATCAGGCACATGCTACACGCCGTTTGGGATGTATGTTGGTTAAATTGCTAAAAAAGGCCTAGAAATAAGAACAATTATTAATATTGTATAAGATACAAATAAAATGTTCTTTATTCTACTAGTACGACTAATAATATTTTCTTAAAAAATGTGCATTTGTGAACTGATTTTTACAGACATAATAATAGTTATGTTAATAGATAATAATAATAGTTAATCCTGTCAGGATAACGCAGGATAATTGATCTATCCAACACTCAAAACACACATTTTTGACTGGAGTGATGGTGGAGTGAAAATCTGGAAGTGTTTATGAATCTCAGTTGAAAGGGAAATGTTACAAATGAATAGTTGGGGAACTTTCATTGGATTGGAACTTTAACGGGTGGCAATTGATTCACTGAGAATTCACTGAGATAAATAGACAAAGATAAAAATAGACAAAGGATAAGTATCTTTTAAACAGCAAATACACAAAAATTTGTACGCATGACGCCAGCAAATGATTAACCACTTTAGATTTTAGTGGAGTTTAGTGGATACTGTAAAATTGTTTCTAATAGAAAAAAGAAGTTTCATCAATTGTGGTAGAGAAACGTCTAAAGGCGAACTAAGAGGGACTTTTAATTAAGTTTCGGTCACTAGTCTTGGCGGCGATAGGCAGTGTGTTAAATTCCAATAATTAAAGTTTTGAAAAAATAACATTTCTTCCATGAAGGAATACATTTTTTTTTATTTTTTTTTTATTTTCTCTAACTTAATCGTGATCCAGGATACCTCATATAAGCAAATTAAACAAAGCAATGAGAGCACAAAAAAAAGAATAGAAGTTGTTAACTCAATTTCCTAACGTATTTCAACCAGTAATAACAGCTGGCACAAACCCATGACTGAAAATATTTATTGCCCCTTACATACAGAGGATAACTTACATGACCACTAGGGGGCATCCTTACTCAAACTATGTCGCCTACACTATCTGGGCTACATACTGCACAAATTATGAAAACAAAAAGTAGAAATAAAATATAGTACAAAACATAAGATTTATATTAATAATTTCATAGTGTAGAATTGTCAAAGACCTGATGTCCTTGAAGACATATCTTACAAAGCATCATTGAAGTAAATAACTAAAATGAACAAGGCACACACACTGACATCCGTACAAAGATGAAGAAGCACATTCTTTTGAATTATTTCATGAGATGTTCCATTTTCTATACTTTATCATTTACTTTCACTGACACAATCATCTGGCACCGCTGCCATATTATATACAGTAGGTCAGAATACTTAAAGATATCTTTGTAATATTGCAATACTGTGATCTATTTGTAATGACACTAATGTTGAACTGACGAACCCTTGATGTCAAAACGTAAAGATGCCGTCCGACATATCCTATGTCGTATGGTACACAACCAGTATATGGTTTAGATCATCATTTACTTTAAGTTACCAATCATCTTATTATATTTGCTCCATGTTGCCAGGTATGGCGGTGCAGGCGGTAACAGGAGAAACAGATCCATGTTGCCAGGTATGGCGGTGCAGGCGGTAACAGGAGATACAGATCCATGTTGCCAGGTATGGCGGTGCAGGCGGTAACAGGAGAAACAGATCCATGTTGCCAGGTATGGCGGTGCAGGCGGTAACAGGAGATACAGATCCAGACATACTGTATGTCTGAGAATGGACAGTGTCGTGAAATCATTGCATGTCCTTATTTCCTCTTAGTCCACAATGCATCATTACCATATAATTAGTCACAAAATGTAATTTAATCCACTATCAATTGAGCAGAGATACGGCTCAATTTGTATCCAACATCCCCCTTGTGGCTGAACCCCCCATGTACACAGTTAAACATTAGTGAGCTGGGAAGCACCGCGGCGGTTCTAGGGGAGCAGTGCACCTTTAATTTCTCTCATTAAACCGTTGCCCCACGGGGCTCTGAGCAGACGCAGCATCAAGCGTTCATTGGACCGAGCTTGCTTGTTGCTGCTCACACTTCCTAGAAGGATGTTTCTGATGCGTCCTCCAACTAAACTGTCTGTCACTGCAGCTGCAATACACATTTATTGCAATCGCCATCCGATGTGCTGTGAGCCGGCGGTGCCTTAAACAGTTGACCTAAGGTCGACAGTGGCAACAGAACATTGCTTATGACAACAACTCCCATCCCCACACCCTCTCCTCCATACATCCAGCCCCCCATGCAATATGGAAACCATTATCCTAAGCGAAGACGCGAACGGAGATTCCAGCAGGTCTCCTCGGAATTAGAGAAGTAGATTTTGAAACCATTTGCAAACTGTTGGCCAGCTGCTCTGGAGAGGTGACTCATGCAGCCCAGTGTATCGGACGAGCAAGTGTTTGACAAAGCATGACACCAAACGAGCCACTGTTAAAGCTATCAAACACAGGCCAGAGAAATCTGTGGAATCTAAAGCGGGAATTCATTTCGCATTAGACAGAGAAAAATGAGTTGCAGTGCAAAATGGACAAAAAATCACAAGTATTCCTACATTATATTTCCCTCTTCAAACTCAAAGGGAAACCTTTTATGGAAAGGTATGTTAACTTTTAAACCAACAGCAACTGTTGACACGGGTGTCTTTTTACTGGCTAGAACAGCGATGGGTTACACCTGCAGTACATTTATATAATGTACTGTATTTAATGTAAATGAATAAATGAATGGTTTTTCAAATGAAAATAGATTTCAAAAAGTGCAGTGGCAGCTTATGGCCAGAGGGGCCACTGGTTTGCCAATGTATTCTTTGCAGCTTAAATGCCATGCAAAAGCAATTTCAATGCTTTAGTATTTGGATCATTGCATTTATAACAGGAAATAGAATTTTGAAGGGAATTAATCCCAAAACACCTGGAAGCCAACCACCATATTCTGAATGACTAAAGATTATGGTGATATAACCACCCATGAAACTCCATGATGATGTAACATCCCAAGTTTATTTTTAACGTTTCCTATAATGGCTCCAGCGCTGAATCTGAAAACATTTGAACTTTCAGTTAACAAGATTATACCTAACCCCTTGGTCTCTGCACAAATAAATGAAAGAGACAGACGCTATGCCATCTTATGTCTTAGTCATGGGTTTACCCACTCTGAGCCACAACTTGTGTCATTTCTTCCCATGCAGAGCTGTTCGCTACCTTTACTTGGCTGGAGCTGCTCTTTATGGCCCTGTCACAATCCCTTCCCATGGATCCCTAAATCCCTGACTATACTAGTAGCTAACGGACGTGGACATAACTGCTAGCTTGGTTTGTTTAAGCCTCTTGATTCTATACGTCACACAGACCACTCACTGTCAACACATGCTCCCCCACAAAGTGAAAAGCTACATAAAAGTATTCACAGCCTCAAACACTGAGATAGCAACATAAAAATACAGGAAATACTTACAGTATGTTAAGAAATATAATGTATGAATTATTTAACCTATTAAAAATATACAAACCAAATTAAAAAAATAAAGCGATTATTTAAAAAACGTAACATAATCTTGGTGCCTCCCCATATCCTGTGCAGTCATATTTTAAACTCCTTGATTGTGTCATTGTGCCCCCAGAACCATAAACGTCCTCCCCAGCTCACTGTTTGTGTTCAAAAGAAGTTCCCATGGGGGGAGGGGTTGAGAACAGTGCGAGGCAATGGGCTCTTTGGGGTGAGGAGTAGAGATGGGAGCTGTAACACAAGTTTCACGTCACACAAGGGACAATTCCAGACCCAAATCAAGGCGTCTCCCTGGAGCTGAATTGAATTGAACCACACATTCTTTGGTGCTCGCTAACAGGACTGGCTTGTTGAACCCAGAGGAAGTATGGGGGGGTTTACATCCAGCCACTGTGTTGACAGAACATCATATATTGCTCCAATAAAGAACCCAATGCCAGACACCTCCATATTCCAAAGATCTGTCCAGCCAACGTTTTTTCTCAACAGTTTCCCAGTTCATCCGTCATTCCTGCCCTGCTTGAGGACAAACATTGGCATTGCTAAAGAATTGAGCATCATGGGTGAAAGAAATTGGTCATCGTTTAAACATGAGCAAAGGGAACCCCACCAAACACACTGCTAGACTTACAGTGTTGTATCTTCTGACCCCTGGCAGCAGTGCTATAGGTGGAAGCTGAAAGCAGTTCCTCCTACAATTCAGGTAATCTGATTGTAAGTGAAACACATTTACATTTACATTTACATTTACATTTAAGCATTTAGCAGACGCTTTTATCCAAAGCGACTTACAATTAGTAGTCTACAT
>JAOEHI010051251.1:0-19062 GCA_025447815.1 Percopsis transmontana | reverse complement strand
GTCTGTATTGTGGAATAAAGCCGTGCGAACGCACGGATAACCGAACAACCCGTGTGGACAGTGAGTGTGTGCCACATGATAATAATTTACATTAAGCATTATTAACATTCATTCACACTTCTGCCATAGATGAAAAATGTTCCACAAAGAAATTACATTAAATGGGCCTACTCCAGGCTACAAGGTAGGCCTACACTGTAAAAACAAATATGTTTAGAAAATGGCATGATGCAATAGATTTCTTAACTTTTGACTAAAGGTTAAGACAAGAGTTATGCCTTATTCCTCAGACAAGGCTTTTTGCACCCAGTATTCCCAGGTGGTCTCCCCTCCAAATACAAACCACACCCAACAGTGCTTAGCTTCTTAGATCTAAGAAAATCGGTTGGGTTCAGTGTGCTATGGCCATAAGCGATATAATGCTGAAATAACAAGCTATTTAAATAGCTTCACAGATGTTATGAAACAAAATAAACACACTGTTCATTGTAATCCCAGTTTGCAGTCTTTGACAATCTGAAAATGTGAGTTTGTTAGTTGTATGGTGATTTCTCTTAAATCCTATTGGTCATGTAAAGACGTTTAGAATTTGTAAACGCCTGTCAGTCGCGCTAAACTATTGTGATAAATGGAAGTCCTTGGAAACGCTATCATTCGCAATGGTTTATGGGATGAGTAGTTCATTACCTCATGTAAATAATTTTGTAGTCTTGTACCTAACCTTTGCCATTTTTCCGTTTTTCTACAAAATTTTTTTGCTCCGATTCAAAGGTTTGATAGCCATGGTTCATGTCGTAGCTGGTTGGATTGTTTCAAGGCTTAAAACTCGTTATATAAGGATTTTTCGAAATGTCAATAGAGAAAATCAATAGGAAATTTACTTCCGGAACCAGAGCCGTTAAAGAAGTGGGCGGTCATTGTTGAACTTTATTTCTTCGAACGTTTCAGTGTTTCACAAAGCCTGGCTTTGCCCATCACTAACTATACCCATAGTTGCTATCCAATATGGCAGCGTGAAAAATGCCTATACACCTCAATAACACACGAAGGTGCGCCCTGTGCCTTTGAACCCGATTTCGAAACAGTCACGTGGGTGTATGTGAAACGAAGCTTCGGACATTAATGTTCACATGATTCTGATTGAAGGAATCAAGGTTCGATACCACGCTTCCCTGAAAGTTGTTTCATTTTTATTTTATTTTTTACACGCGCCTCAGAGCTTTGTTGTCACGGGTAACATCACTAGTTCATAGACCAAATGCACAACAAGTCATCATCAAGGCTCAGAGAGGTTTTACTTGTTTAAATGTTTTTAATCTTTGCTTTTGTCGTTTTTATAAACAGGTTGATGTAAAATGTCCCAATCCATCCCTTTCTATCGGTCCCAATAGTCTTTTTTTGTTTGTTGTATTTTCTATTGTATGCGTGCAGCAAAGTGTAGACTTGTACCATAGTAGAGCAGAAACCATATTATCGATGTCTGAGTCAATTTATCACAGTGGGCCTACAGACACACAAGCATGGACAATGATTTTAAGTGGTAGAATATTTAGAAGAGGGACAGGGGTTATACCTACGTGACCCAATAGCTGATTTCAATAGTCAACATTCCATGCTTTTGATTGGACCTCGCTGGAATCAATTTGCATTATTTATCCACTCTTCTCTTTCAACAGTAGGCCTATAGTCACTAACCCCCTCAACGTCTACAAAAGCAGCCTTCCCCCTCTAAACGTGGAAGGAAAGAGAAGACACTATTGTTCAGCCTTCATGAATTTACGGCTCTTCCAACATATTTAGTACTTTTTGTTTTATAAACTGAGCCCGGTATTTAAAGGAGGGGACTGTTGGTTATGTGAAGAATACGAGCAACAACAAAAAAGCGGAGCGTGCCGATATATTTCAGAGGTAAGATCATTTGCTACGTTGCTCGAAGAATTCTGTTCCGTTACTGTTTGGCGTCTTGGTGATAATTGTTGCACATGTACGTTTGTTTTAGTCAATTTGCTGTACATGTCGTTGTGTCTTCACGGTCCTGCAAATTGGATGTTTATTAGCATCGTATTGAGTGGTTTGGGCGGTGGTTTAAAATCGTGTTTCCACTCAAGATATTTAGGGCATAAAGTGGGACAGTCTCCGGCAGTCACTGACATTCTCGTGTCGATTGAATTTATTACCTGGTTTTATCTTAAGACTTAAACTCCGGTGCCCCATACGTCTATTGTTCATTGAGCCTGAAGTAGCCCTCAAATCGCTGGGCTTCTGATAAACCAGGGGTAATTTCGAGTGCATGTGTGCGTCCCGGTGTCCAGGCATTGATCACTGGTTTTGTAGCCTATAGAATTAGCCTATATTGTCAACATGCATAGCTTGGGCAACCCAACCCTTCCAAAAAGTCATTAATTCATCAATATAGTAGATTTATTTATTTATTTATATATATACACACACACACATACACACACACTTTACCAGTTTTTTTTTTCCTTGGTAGTAAAGCACAGGATATAAGTGTTTTCACTTCTATTTGCATAACTGATTTGAATTCATTTCAAATGCATGTCATTTATATGTAGTTTATCAAACGCAGTTAGGTTTGGGGCAATTGACTAATTTCATAGATTTCTTTTTGATAGTCTTAATCTGGTCTCGAGTTGCAAATTGGGTTTTTCCTCTCCAATGTTGCTATACACCACTGTTTACATATTTATGTCTACAGGATAAGATTGATGTAATCTCTCTGGACTGCATGGTATATGAAAGAGAGAAAATGAGAACTTCATATAGCGTTTTCTGCAAATCCCAGCGATGGCAGGATGCTGTCTGCTATCTGGACTTTGGCCCCAAATCCACATTACATAATCTGTTCATTTTATGGGCATGGGGTAGGCTTTTATTTGGCAGGGGAGAAAGTCATTTGACATTTAATGGTAGAACGCAGTTCTGCGACCCTACCTTTCTAAATGTCCTGTGCCTTCACCCCAGTGCTGCCCGGTTTTGCGAGTGGCCACTGAGTGGGGTTGTTCAGCGAAAATACAATTGGCGATGATCTTATAAATATTTTTTTCTATCTGAAAAAGCTGTTTCCTATTCATATTATTAGTGTAATTAAGAGACTCGCTGGAAATAAATATTTTTATATGCTTAGAATACAACTTAAACTCACCGCTGACCAGTGCATTCGACGGACAGTATACTTTGGCGACCTTGTTAGTGTTGTGTTGCTTGTGAACATTTTGTTCTTTAGGAACTAATCTCTTATATGACCCGGAGTAATGAGTTGTTTCAGTGAGTGATTCGTTCATTTTCGCGCATGCGTGAATGGTCTTGGACGCTTGCATTCACTCGTCACATGGCAGCTGCATAGACTCAGTCAGTAGGCTACGGGAAACAGAAATGATTAGTTCACTTCACGACTCATAACTATGGGTCTTCGGGTTTGTGTCTTTTGTTCATTTGTCACGTGACAGTGGTGCGTCTCTGCACCTCCTTGGTTTTCACATGGGTTGAATTGGTTTTGGCTTTATAGAATGATCAAGAAGTGAATTTGTGTAGGCTATTATACTTTGTCAACTGAAACAAACCATGTAGCCTTCAGTGTTTGAGAACTACACTCTTTTATTTATTTTATATCTCCCACAAGGGAGTAACGGCGGCGCACTAACTAGTTTTTAAAATGAACGAAATGAGTTTATTTTACTGACCGAGATTCAAAGATCTGAGTCGGTAAAAAGATTCGAACTTCCCACCATTAGACCATGCTGGCATTTCACTGGTGTGCTGTGATGTAACTCCCCCCACCCCTTCCTACTCCCTCCGCCTTCCTGGTGATCTCGCGTAGCCACAAATGGACAAAATTAAAATGTAAACGACCACCCAGCCCTAGCCTACATGTATTCCCAACCTCTAGCTAGCAATATAAATTGAATTGGGACTCTTTTGAACTTACAGACTTTCACCAGGAAATGTATGCCGGTATATGACTTTAGCAGCAGCATAGCCTAGTGGTCTAGGTGTTGGACTCCAAACCAGAAGGTCGTGGGTGTGAGCCCCAGAGTTGGCTTACCTTGAGCAAGATGCCTAATCCCTATCTGCTCCATGAAATGCATCATGAGATTGTAAGTCCTTTCAGCAGACGCTTTTATCCAAAGCGACTTACAATTACATTGAGCAGATAGGGGTTAGGCATCCTGCTCAAGGATGCCAAAACCGAGACTATCCTGCCCCTACAGCTTTATAAAGGTAATGGCCCTCATTTATCACTCTATCGTAGAAACCAGCCCAGATCCGAGCACAGAAATCATCTTATGACAGGGTTCACATGTGATTCATGAAGCCTTCATATCTCGGCAATCCCAGCGAATGATCGTGCATTGATAAATCTTGCGGCCAAAAACGATCGTCATTTAAGTGTCACGCCCCTCAATATTCTCAGTTTAGAGGCCTCGATCCTAGAATTTACGACATGGCTAAACGTAACCCAGCAAAAAAGAGGAACTTTTCCCACCAGAGATTGAACCTAACATCTCAAGTCCAGTCAAACCAACTGGTACTATTTGGCAGCCTGGAAAAGTGGCATTAAAGGATCTAGTCAAATATACAAAATACTGAAACTCAAATTAAACTGGCTAAATGTTTAGCATTGTCTGGTTTCTATTGAATATCCTACCCTACCCTTGGTAAAAACATTTAACAAATAACATTTTAACTTTTTTAAAAGCGATGAATTAAATCCTTTCTCCTTTGTATAGCCCCCAGTTGGGGCTGTGCTGGCCATGGCTCTCTGGACATATGCTCATCTGGATGCATTGGCATATCGAATGGCACCCTATTATCCTAAGCAATATTGTGCAGAACCCCACAGGCCAATATGATGTTGTACACTTTTTACCCCCAATGTAGAGAGCACTGAAACAGGTAAGGCATTGGCGCATTGCGTTTCTCTCCTCAACTGATGCTCCAAATTGTGGCTTAATTCTAAGAGGTGATGCCTTTGGAGTCGAATGTGACTTCCACTTGTCACTCCCAGAAAGAGATCCCTGTGCTCCCGAAAAACCCTCTCACGTCTTAGGGGCACATAGAGGTCTTCGAAAAATAATTATCTGCCATTGCCGAGACTCCTGATAATTGAGGTTTTATGACTGCCTTTGATGAAGCCCTTTTTTTTTTTTTAACTAGGTGACTTGATAAGCATCTAACCTATCACATTTTTATTGTTTTGCTTGTAATGGTGTAGGCTCTCAAATTGGGAAAAAATTTTTTTTAACCCTGTTAATTGTACACAAAGTCTATGTACTGTATGTATGAGCCAGGGACAAGAATCGTCTGTGACTTCACGATTCAATATTACGTTTTTTGAATGCCGATACGATGTGTATGGTGACGCTGTGTGTACATCCATATATTGGATTTCAAATGAGGGGGTTCAGATTCTACAGGTCTGTCTGCCATTGTTTTTTTTAATTTTTAATTTTATTTTTTTTATTGTTGACCTAACGGAACAGAATGTAGTTTATGCGTAGTAGTTTATTGTTATTATTACTAAAATGCTGGATTTTACTAAGGCTGTTTGTTTTTCATGCCTTATCATGATCTTATTTTTTGACGTTGGTTTACGCTGTCTCCAAACAGATGTGGGTTTGATCGTAATGATACGACAAAGATAAAATAGAATACCAGCTCTGTCTGAAAAATTAGATTATTTTTAAGATCACATTTGATCATGTGCACATTTCATGAATGAGGGCAAATGTCTGTAGACAGATTGCTTGTTGGGTGTTTTCCAGATGCTGGTGTTCCCTTGGCTGTTTGTTTGCCTTTTGAATGAGGTTTGAGCAATATAATTTGTAATAAATCATGCATATTGGGTGTTTGTTTACTGTTGCTTTGCTTTTTAATTGTAATTTCGTTCCCTCCATTTGTCCAAGTTCACTATATATTTTTTACTTTCATCTACTGTTGTGTTTTTCCCTCAGTTACTTTTATCACTTCACCCTGCTGTTATCCCCCCTGACCATCTGTCTAGCAGTTTAATGAAAACACAGCTCCCTCTTGTAATCACACTCTGTCACGCTGAATAAGCGTACGCTGAATGACCCAATTTTCATATGAACATGAAGGAGGGGTGAAAGGTCTCTAGGAAAAACGGAAGGGGACAAAAGAAAATTCTCTAAATACAAAAACTAGAGTGGGGGTGCAATAACGACTGGAAGATGTGGAGGAAAATTGGACCAGGGCAGCTGAGACAGGAGAAATGCCTACATGCGCCCCAACCCGCATGCCTCACTGGCATTTATATATCTGGCCACAAGAGCTCATTTTCTTCATTGGTTTCAGTATGATTGTGGAGATTTTGCAATAAAATGATTCTTCATTGATGTCAGTAAACACAGCGCAACACAACTTCTAAAAATTAGCAATTTGTGATCTCTCCACTCTGTGGGCAGTCATGTCACAGGACTGCGAAGTCTCTATTGCCTCTCAGCAGGTATATAGCTCCCTCTCCATTGCTGGAAGCCGTTTTAGCCATATTCATTAAGTCATGGCCTCTGGCTTCTGTTGGATTAGTTGTCAGTTCTCTCTCAGATGGGTGTAGCACTGACTGAGGAGAACTGGGGTGAGGAAGAGTAATGTTGGCACTTTTTGTAGCTCTTTTCCTAATTTTTTTTTTTCTCTCTCTCTCAAATACCCCCCCTTCCTCAATGGCTTTCCTTTTGCCAACATTGACATATTTGTAATCTGACTTTTGTGGTGCATTTCAAAAAATAAAAACAAGCCGATAAAATAAATGTTAAAGGAGTTCAAGGTTTTTGTTTTTGTTCTAGGGTGGGCACGTATAGCAAGGGAATGAAACCGGACAGGGTTACCATGAAGCCCCCTGATATCGATGCAGGAGCAAAGCCCTCCCAGGCAGCGGCAACACAGGAGGACGTGATTGAACCGGCATCAACGGTCTCACCTGCTGTCCAGGAATCCGACATCAAGCCTGTAGCAGCAAACTTCAAACCGAAGCCCAAAGGTTCTGCGACTCCAGTAAGGCCTGGCACCGCAGGAAAGGCTTCAGGGGCATCAGTAGCCAACTCGCACACCCCAACCCGTGCAGTAAACGGGGTCAATGCCCAGACAGGATGGCAGATGGTAGTACACCAACCAGCTGAAGCAACTGTGACAGCGGCAGTCTCTAAAAAGACAGTAGGTTCTTCTAAAAACTCTGCCAGGGCACAGACTAAAGTGGCTGACATGAGGCCTGTTGGACCCGCCAGGAAAACCTCCACTGCGGCAGCGTTAACCAATAGTAACAAACCAGCAACAGTAAGCTGTACCAGTGTTCCCAAGAGACCACCAGCTGGGACTGTGAATGGAGCCAGACCCAAAACTACAGGTAAGAAACCTTCTATAGCCGACACTAGTTGTTTTCACAGTTTTTGGGTGTATGTAGGTATGGCAGGCATACAGGTAGTCTGGAAAAAATTAAGAGCCTACTGCATTTTCTTAAATATATAAAAAAAATACAATTGTATAAATGGTAAAACCAGAGTAACTGAAAATTATGTAGTGGTCTCTTACATATTTCCAGAGCTGTATATACACTACCGTTCAAAATTTTGGGGCCACTTAAAAATGACCATCTTTTTGAAAGAGAAGCACTTTTTATTTTTTGTCCATTTAACTAACTAATAAGAATTAAAGTGTAGACATTGTTAATGTTGTAAATTACTATTGTAGCTGGAAATGGCAACTTTGTCATGGAATAAAGGCGTACAGAGGCCCATTTGTGGGTTTGATTATTTACGCGCACACAGATATCCATCCAATAACATTTTGCCCCCCCTCCCCAATTTCTCCAGCTTCCACCAACAGACCAGCTACTTCCTCAAAACCTGGCACTGGTAAGGCAGCTGTCTACAAGACAACCAGGTATGCCATCCCATAACAGACCTAATCCCCAGTGAAACGGAAACTAATGATAATAATAATGTATGCACATTGGAATAAAGTTTAATAAATGTCTGTGGCTGGAAGCCCCTCCCGGTCATATCTACAATAGTGGCTTTTACGCCCTCTTGCGATGTGCAAGTCATCCTGCTTACATATTGGATAAGTAGAAGACTTGGCCACTGTATTTTGGTGCACAAAGATAAACCAAGTGCTATTGTGGCACCTGGACTGTTATGGGGTCGGATTTCTCTCCAGGAGTCTGTCATGCCATCAGCAATGACCTGAGGTAGAGGGCTCTGTGATGCTGAAGAGCCAAGGCTTTGTCCCTGGGCAGAGGGATGGTGTTTGAGATCAGGACGCTCCTAAAACTGGGGGGTTTCAGTTTGATGGCTTTAGAAGGTGCTTACTGTTTCTACCATCTCCATATGATTGTTTGGGGTGACCTAGAGTTTAAAGGTTTACTCCCAAATTTCTAGCTCAGTTTGTTTAAAACGCAGCTAGGAGTAGAGAGGAGTGTCAGTCACTTGACACAAGTGCAGGAGAGGCACAGGCTCTGTTTCAAACCCATCGATGGTTTTTGTAACGAGGGTAAATCCCTTTCTAAGAAAATGGTGAAGAGCTATTGTGTTACCTTGGGCTTTAAATTAACATTAGCCATGTTTATATGGAGCCATTTTGTCCCTTAACACATGCCCAATTACCTCGATTGGCCTAAACTGGCCTATTCATTCCATTCCACTTGATGTTTATGTTTACTCGTGAAGAGTTTGATGTGACTTCCAGGGCAAGGCACATGCACTCTGAGCTCTTTTTGTTGTTTTTTTTTTTTTTTTTGCTTTTAAATGTCTTTCCACAAGATTTGCACTCAGCGGCCTGGTTAGATTGTGTCCCCCTCTCTTACCCTTTTAATGTTCACTTATTGAATTAAGGAAAAAGCCTAGTGACTCCTAGACAAAAGGTTGTGGGTTCTATCCCCAACAAGCCTTGCCTACCTGTAAACATCCTTGAGCGAGATGCCTAACCGCATACAATACTTTGTATGTACTAACTGTAAGTTGCTTTGGATAAAGTATCTGCTAAATTTGTATTGAATCTATTTAATATTGAAGATGTCATTTTGAGTGCAGGGCCCTATTACAGTGCTCCAACGTCCATGTGATTAAAGCCTCTGTCTCTTGAGACAAACGGGACATTCACGTGGGTGGCACAATGTCAATAATGTATTTAAATGCACACTAATTTGTTTTAATGTTCATGTCAGCTCCTTCTGCTGAGACACTAAATGACAACCTAGGCTGTCATTTAGCCAAGCAGTGACGCAATGTTGTCTCTGAGCAAGACCAGAGGATCTTGTTGCCAAACCTTACTTGGGGTTCACTCCCGGTGTGGAAATGTAATTATATTTTGGCAGCTGCAGCAGAATATTAAACATTAGAACATGTTTAGTGAAAAAGCTATCTGGAATCACTATTTAATTGGATGTCTGCCATACATTAACGCATTCAATGTGCAGAGATATTTATGGGGACATCTCACCACTTGGCAACCAATCACAGATGAGTGTAGGCCATTGTACACATGCAGCGGACGCAGAGTTGACCTGCTTTTAATCCGCACTGCACGTGAAGTGGGCACTGTTTTTTGCGTTTTTACAGAAAGGGAAATGTATTGTAGAGGCAGAAATGCACTACAAACCTTGGTTTTTTTTTCTTCCCCCGCTGTGATTGATGGGAGACACAAAGGCTGCGTTCAGGATTTTTAATGTAGAGCCCTGCATTACAGCCCAAGCCTGACGGGGCTAGTCTTATTTACGCCCCTCTGGCCAGGCTTCGCGCCAATTTTGAGTTCGTAAACTGTGAGCGTTTCCCTCTTGGTTCGGTTTCTTTTCACACAGAAATAATTCAAGCGCACAAAATGCGTCACAGCAAACAACGTGAAAACGTTCACTCCGCTCCGTCAGATGTCTGTGGTGGCCGTGGGAGCAAGAAAGTAAATGCAGGAAGAAGGTCCTGTGTTCTGGAGTAGTGCATCTATGCAATTTAACATGGAGCAACGGCAGAGATGGCATTTGATCATAGCTGTGGCAATTATCTGGGGGCAACATACCAGGCTAAACTACACCAACAGAATGTCGAATCTACTTCGAGGGCCCGTCTTGAAAATGCTGTACTGCTTCAGACTCTGCGAAGAAGAGCTGATCTAACGGAGTAGAAAGGAGGAAAGAACAAGGTGTGTGTGCCGAAGTCTCTTGCGGAAGATCGGTAGTGACTCTACTGTTATGACTGCTGCAGGAAGCTCATTCCACAATTGCGGCACCAGGATAGAAGTGTCTGGGCTGCGCAGCTCGTAGCGACGGAGGTGCCAGCCGAGGTTGTAGATCAAAGTGCTCTGGTTGGGGCTTGGAATCTTACCATTGCTTGGAGGTAGAGCGAGGCAGTTCCTTTTGCTGCCTTGTAGGCCAACACTAATGTCTTGAATCAGATGTGGGCTGAGATGGGGAGCCAGTGAAGGTCTCGGAAGAGGGGGTTACATGGGAGAACTTTGGTTGGTTAAATACTAGACGTGCGATTACTACAGCTTGGACTAGGAGCTGTGCCACTTCATTTGTGGGGAACGGCCTTATTCTTCTGATATTGTTTTGATTTTAAAACAAAACATATTCATGACATTCTTATTGCTCTCAAATTACTGTTGGTGAGTTTGTAGTAAATATAAGCATATGCATATGTATTTGAATCAATGTTTTTAGATGGGTGAAATGTATTAAAATGTCAAGGCATGTCTGACTACCTCAAAAGTGTCTGAAAGGCCTCAGACTCTACAGTATTAAAAACAAAACTGAACTATTTTAATGGCTGCAATAGGCTTTTTTTTTTTTTTTACGGAGGAGGGGGGGAAAAACACAGGCTCCAGTCAGGCATGGGCCTAGAATTCTGATCAGCTGTCAGACAAGGGCCGGGCTAGGGCCTGGAGTTGAGGCACATGCAGAGCTCTAGTTTAATGTAAGAACAATGAAATGAAATGGAAGTGGATTGAACGACTAGTTACAAAACAGGTAACAGGAGTTGGGTTGTGGGTCGAGCAACGTTCACATGGTAAAATGACAAAGAAAAATGGTTTGTTTTGCTGTTGCATGAGATTTGTGAACCAATAGATTGTTGTTTCAGCTGTGTTTCAGCCGCCTCTGTAGGTGCTGTAACCTGTCCCAATTGCTTGGAAGGATTTTCTCAGAATGTTGTCAACATATTCGATTTTGACTTTCATGTAATTCATTTCAGAATGACATGGCATAAAACACCCTAACGGGTTCCATGCTTCTGTATTATTCAGCAGCTTACTTTAAATAAATCATTGAGCAACACATTAATCGCACCAAACCTCTTGAAAGTAGTTCAAGACTGTTTTCGAGGAAACCTGTCCTTCACTGAACTGTAAATTTCACTGAACGCAACAAGGGTTAAATCCTAATGTTGTGAATCTCTCTCACAAGTGCCGTTTGCACAATTGACACAGAATGTTTGTTGGCTCTGTTTATTGAATGTTGATACTCTGCGTCACCTGGTAGTAGACCAGGGACACCATATAAAAGGCGCCAGTTCAGTCTGTGTTGCTGGTTAGGTCTCACGTCTGTTGCTGCCAGGTTTGTGCTGCTGTAGCTGGATTCTGGTCTAATAAATGTCCTATGGTTTGTACACCTTACCATCAACGGTTGTGTACTGCATCATCCAGCCGCTAAATGGTCATTCAGCTACTAAAGGCATGTACTGTCTGCTGATGCATTGCTACAGAACAGCGACCGTTCATCTGAGCCAGCCCTGCAAACAATTTGACCTAGTGTCTCTGTTGTGGGAGAGCTAGCTGTAAGCCAACATGAGATCTGGGAGTTTTTTTTAGGTTTATAAAAACCTCAGACCCAGCGAACAGGGGGCAACAACTGATAGTTGGAGGGTGGTGACATGCGCTGATTACGCGACGAGCCACAGGTTTGGTACATCCTACATTAAATGAAACGGCACAGTGTGCGCTTTCTGCGGCCTGGTCGAGTCGCTGTTTACGCTGCGCTCTCTAACGTATGTACATCTGCCCCTGAGTTTGTTTTTGCAAACTTGAGCTGCATTTGTGAGCATGACCCTACAGTTTTTTTTTCCCCCTAGATTTATTTTTGCAAGTGGGGTGGTAAGCCCTGGAAAGCTACAGCTTCAATCTAAAAAAAATGTGTCGCTCTTTAGGAAAGCCATAAAGATCAGTGTAATTTTGAGTTTTCTAAATGTTGTGAATTCAAAGAAAACTGGTTATAGCTAAGGATGTGCATGATTAATCGATTAAACGTCAATGCAAAATTGTGACACTGGCTGTATTTAGTCTGTATCTTGAGCTATTTCCTCATTGGCTTCAACATTCATGATGGTTCCTCCTTGCTCTGGACTGATGGGTTGGGTGACTTAAATCATGGTCCCACCTTTTTGGCAGAACAGTGTTTGCAGATGCAGTTGGTGAGTCTATTTATTTATATATCTATAAACACTTGAAAGACGCACCACATTTGAGTTCATAACAAATATCAATGGATTGTGATCAAAATTGGTGACCTGTGACCCCAGGAAGGCCTCTTGTATTGATTTTAAATCTTAATTATCCTGCAACGTCCATACTGCACCAGCTGCAACTGTGGGGGAGGCGTGTTTGTGCCTCTGTCATCGTCTGGTCATCTGCCTCCAGAGAACATGAAAAGAACATAGAAGTTAAATACATTTGTTAAATTTTTTTTCCAGGCCTGCCACGGGTCCATTTACATCTCACCCAGCTTCCTCAACCACTACGACCAAGCTCACAAACACAGCTACAAGCAATCCCTCCACCGCAGGCACTACCAGACCTGCCGCCTCCAGATTCACCATCACACACTCTCACACTACTGGCAGGGCCACAACAACACAACCTCCCAAGAATGCTGCTGCTGCAAGGAAAGGTATTGGAATAGTGTAATTGTACAGCTGTGAGGAATTTAGATAGATTAAACAATTGTTGGTACAAAATATAAGAATTTTGTGTACATTAATCTGTATTATGTAATGATCTTATCTTGTACTTCGCGGTATGTGCTCATGCAGTGTAACTTGGTAACATATCTAGCTCTGGTAACTGCTCATGCCCCTGTTCTAACAAATTTATTTATTGCTTTGGATAAAAGTATTTTCTAAATGGGAAAATGTACATTTATTAAAACATTATTTGACATTGTACAGTACAGATTCTGACACGTGAACTATAACTTGCGGTCTTCGTCTCCATACTAGATGTCTACAGACATGCCTCTGCTGCCGTGGCTAACTCTAACACAGCATTGGCTGCAACCAAAAAAATGGAACCTTCCAAACCTGCAGCCACGTTGAAGCCAGAGTCTGCCTCTAGAGGTGCTGCTTCCTCTAAGACCACAGACATCAAGCAAAAGCGGCCCAAACCCCAGGAGCCATCTAAGCCTACACAGAAAGCTGCCCCGTCCACTTCCAGGCTCCCTGCCAATAACAAACCTCCCCTGGGCCGGGTCCCTCCTGCCAAACGCACCTCAAAACGTGGCACCAAACCCACCCAGGCTGTCCCGCCATTCACTGCTGGCAAGAACACAGGAGATACAAATTCAGGTCCAGCTGCTGAAGCATCAACTGCAACTGCTGTCACGGCAACAGCTATTGCTGAAGCCACAGTCAGCATTGCCTGGACAATGGAGGTACCTTCACAAGTGGCTACAGTCCCAGAGCCGACCCCCTCACCAGCCATGGCTGAAGAACCTGCAGCGCAGAGTTTTCTTCAAAAAATTACTGATCCTTCCACTTCAAAAACCCCTGTAAGGATGCCTTCGTTAAACCAGGGCCTGGTAGAAAGAGCACATGTTTCATCCAACTCTGACCCAATCGTGTTGGTGGTCATCATCCCTTCAAATACATCAGAGGAACACGTTCACCAAACGGCACAGGATGAAGCCCCTTCAACCTTGACGGCCACCCCACCCTCCCACTCCAATATTAATGAGGATGAGGAGGAAAGGGAGGGCAGCCAGCAGGTTTCTGTGTCGGAGATGAGCGGGACGACTCAGCCCACGGAGGAGTCTCATCCCGGGTCAGCTGGCCTAGCTGGTGGATCTGCCTGGCGGGCAGGCGGAGCCGTGGTCTCTGAGCTGGACTCTGAGGAGGTGAGTGGCAGCCAGCAGGGGGTGTCAGAGCTGAGTGCTCCAGGGATCCTGGAGGGCACTGAGAGCATGGACGACCTAGGTGGAGATGCCAGCCTGAAAGGTGCAATCGACATGGAGGGGGCATCAGTAGGCTCGCCTGACTTTGAGAAGGTTCCAGACATTCCAGCCAATGAGGAGGATGAAGATGATTGGGTCTGTGACATGGACGTGGGCTCAGAGCTGGTGGACACCCCGCAGATACCCAGGCACGACAATGATGTGAAGGAATATGAGGAGGAGGAGGATGATGTGGAGATGGCCAGCGAGGCTGTGACGGAGAGCGGGTTGGAGAGCTATGGGAACGCAGACGAGGATGACCTGGCTGAGTATGAATGGCTAGATAACCTGAACCAGGTTTCCCAGCCACCTGTGCTGCCCTTCGGCCAAGATGCAGAGTGGTGCCGACCCAGTCCCATTTTTGACCCCTGGGTCCAGCCGTCTCAGCCCCTCGAACAAGTCCCTCCTCCCTTAAATGCATCCTCAGTAGTCCAACCCCCAACCAGCCCTTCCACCAACCACTGGCAAGCAGACCCTGAGACGCCTGTCCAGTCCCAGGCCCGGCTGGAAATCGGCTCTGCTCCCTTCCCTCCCCAAGAAGCATCCCACCAGTCGGCTTTGGACGTATCACCCAAGCCAGACCAGTCGTACATGGACCAGCCTTGCTTGGCTCCTGTGCAGACCCTTGCCCCAGCCCCCAGCTTTGCCCCAGCCCCCAGCTTTACCCAAGCCCGGTCTCTGTCAAGTACCATGAGCAGTGAGATCAGCACACCTGAGGAGCTCCACATCCAGGCAGCCTCAGCCCCGCTGCTCTCCGCCCATCCTAGTTCAGGGGACCAGGACCCAGGCGTCCTCCTGAGGAGAGCTGGCGTCCCTGAAAAGAAAGCAGAGACCCTGCTTGCCGATGAAGCAGTGGGTGGCCCTGAAACCATCCACGCCTCTGACCCTTCATCTTCCTCCACGGCTGAGTACGAGGCCAGCGACATGGAAGGAGAGGCTCAGCTGGACAACCCGCCTGGTGGACGAGGGATCGACAATGTGGCCTTTGACAGCCGGCCTCGAGCCCAGCGCTGCCTTTCTGCTCTGGAGGAAGGGGAGGAGGCAGAGCTGAAGGTTGAGGGTGGTGACGCTACTCTAGTGTCTGCCAACTCTGCAGCCGGCTACGGATTTGATAATGCTAGCACCGCCTCCAGTTCCAACGGCCAGTCCACTTGGAGCCCTGGAATCTCCCCCCTTGAGGAAGATCTACCTGAGGAGGCTAAAGACCCCTGCGTCTTCCATGAGGCTCCGAGCCGGACATGTCAGGCGGAACAACACTACATGCAGTGTGGGATGCAGGAAGGGGTGGAGGTTTGTGGGTCTGTGAAAGTCCCCGATCCTGTGGCCTCCACTCTGACGTCCATGCAGCCTCCAGAGGAGCATGGCGATGACAACCAGCCCCGCTACTGCTCGGCTATCTGTGAAAAGACTAAAAAATCTTTTGCAGGTAACGTATAGTTCCTCTTCTCCCTCAGTACCAATATTATGCCCCCCCCAATTTGTGGATTTGACTTGTCTTGTATACTGCAGCTTTAGAAAGAGGGTGAGAAAAAATAATCACAAAATGAAAATAATCACAAAATTACCTGGTAACAAGAAATGTGGAATGCACCTTGTTTTGTATGTCTGTTTTTCATGTGCATTTTTTTTTTATTTGTACTTGTATGTATGACCGAAAATACTTTTTGTTGATTCAAATCTTCTACCATAAGATACAGGCTTATTTTCCCCTCTAATAGCTATGACCCCCCCCCCCCCATACACACACACACTCCTCCGTTAAAGTTAGACCCCTACCCCCTCCTTTCATTCTGTTTGTCCATCTTTTGGAATAATGACAAAGCTTTAAATAAAGATTAGATTTTTACCACGATGCTTTGTCAGCGTTTGACATTTTCCTGGTTATGGCTGATGGACAGCTGGCTAGGCTTTATTTTAACTTTTAACACTCACCCACTCAAACATGACGCTTTTTTTGCAAGGAGATTAAAAAAAAAACTTGGCACATCTACTGAGACTCTCCCAGCTTCCCTCCCAACTAGAGTGATTCTAATTCTGTGAGTTATTCCCCTTACACTCATCCGAGGCTTTGCCTTAGGTGATGGAGTTTGACACCCACCCCTTCTGGTATGCTGCTGTATTGCATTGTAGTAATTTCTCTACAACCTTTTTACAAATGTTGTTTTGCATTTTACTCTCCTGCCACTAAAGCTAATGTATGTCACTGAAAAATTACTTTATCTGCAACGCATGTTTTGAATTGCACCATTTAGGGTCAACTGAGTAGCTTGGCTCAAGGAATGATCTTTTAATAGTTTAAATCTTTAAAGTGAGCACCCAAAGCCCAAATGACTTGCCTACCTTTTTTGGTTACAAACAAGCTGGGATGAATATTTGGGTTTGTTGGGGTGCTTTAGATGTGATCAAGGAGTGTTTATTTCCTCACTTGGTATATTGTATTGCAATGAATAATGATAGGCAGGATAGTGTAAGTTATGTGTTTTAACTCTGAACCCTCTACATCCTGTTAAATACCCTATTGTGGTCATTCAGTTATTAATTTAGCAGATGCTTTTGTCTAAAGTGTGACTTGTTTTCTGAACTTTAGAACAATGGCCTAGATTGAATATCGTGTGTGAAGCACTTTGATGTCTCACTGGTTAACTAACATTAAGCTTCATTCATGGGTCATTTATGGCTTTATTGGCGGTTGGCAGCGATGGCATATACAGGAAGTTGCTTTATTAGTTTTTTTCCTTTTTATTTTGCACTCTGTCTCTAATTGTGATGTTGCATTTTTGCTCTCTTCTTAAGCTTCCCAGCCCCAGTTTACCTTATCACCTGGCTGCTGTCTTTTTCTCTAGTTCCACCCTTTTTTTCAAATTTTTTTTATTTATTTTTATTTTTTTAAAAGCAGTCATTGCACTAGCTATGATTTAACAGAATGTTGTATTCTGATTCCACTAATGCCTCTGCGAGTACGAGCCTTTCCCTACTACACACCTCTTTGCTTTAACCCACAATGCACTGCTGTCACTGTTCTGCTTCCTGTCGCATCATTTTTCTTTAATGTCACGCTACCTTGATCTTCCTTCCCACTTCCTCTCACACACACAGGGCCCCACCCCGTCCCGCCTGTATACCGACCCCTGGACCACCCCAGGGTCCCATGTGACATCATCAAACCCCCTTCTGATGTCTTCAAGCCTTGCCATGATACAGTCACGCCTTGCAGCAGTGTGGCCCCACCCCCCCGGCTGAGCTTTACTGACTTACTGCCCAGGGGCCCCAGTCTGCAGGTACTCAGCCCCCAGCTCTGCCGCCTGGAGCAGCATCACAGACAGCTGCAGGAGCTCCAGCAACGCAGAGAGCAACAGGAGGAGGCGGAGGATGAGCGCAAAAGGAGGGGGGGGGAGGAGGAGGAGGAGGAGCAGTGGAAGAAAAGGGTGGAGACTGAAGAAGAGCTCAAAAATAACAAAGTCGAAGAGAGGGGAAGGAGGGAGAAGGTAGAAGAGGTAGAGCAGCAGGTGAGAAGGAAGGAGGACAGACAGAGGCAGCAGATCCTGCGGTGGCAGCAGGAGCTGGACGAGCAGCAGGCCGGGCTCCTGTCTACCTCCTCTGGCCTCTGCACCATCTACGAGGCCCTAGAAACCAGCGAGGATGAGGAGGACCCCCGCTACGCTAGGCCACTGAAAATAAATGAGGAAAAAACATCTAGTATGGTGAGCAACAGCATGGATAGAGACTCTTCCTCTTTTGCCTCCACCCGGAGTCCCCGTCTTCCTTTGTTCTCACACAACCCCTGTTCGGACCCTGGTGCGAGCAGCTCCCTTCAAGACGCGGACTCACACCCTCTCTGCCTGTGTTTGCCACCCCACGACCTGACCTGGGGCAGGAAGGTGGACATGGTGCAGCAGCTCATCCACCAGACCCTGCTGCTGACGGGCGATGGTTGCTCCCCCTTGCTACTGCTGCCTGGGGGGGGAGGGACACTGAGCCCCTTGGAGAGCAGCCTGTGGCCCAGCCTGCTGCCCCCGCTTACCCCCCCATCTGCCACGGTCACCTCTGTCAGCAGCTTCTCTCCAGAGGCTACCGGGAGCTCCCCCCAGGGGGAGTGGACCGTCGTGGAACTGGAGACCCATCACTGACACTCACTCACTCACTCATAAGGGGGCCATCTACCTTAAATATAATTATGTACAGAAAATTATCAGGATTGTGGGCGATGTATTTATTCTCCTGGTGGACTGGAACAGCACAAAAAAAAGGATTTGGAATGTGTACTGTAACGTGGTGCTGACTTGTAACTGATTACTGGTGCTGATAGACAAAACACTGTATTAAAGGGAATCTCCACTGTGATATTTTTTACTGTAAAATCTAGCCGTGTGTGAGAGAACTGGTTATCAATTCATGCGGAACAGAATTATGTCAGCTTGTAGGAAATATCGTGCTAATTTTTATTTTTTTACTTTTACTTAACTCGTATGGTTGTAATTACTCCAATGCATTCTCATAACTTTTTTTTTTTTTTATATAACCATGACAAGCAATTAAGGTTTTGGTTTTTTTTCCCTTACAAGATTTGCAGCAACAAATTAGAAATGGAATATAAACAACATCTAGACATATCTATACAGTGAGTCTATACCAGGCATGGGCATTGTACGGCCCCCGGGCCACGTACGGCCCTTTGGTTGACTCTGACCGGCCCGTGTAAGGTTATTGGAAATTACAAAAAAAACGTATTTTTCTTATTTTACCTCATTCATGGACTAAAGTTGCATTGCTTTTATTTTGAAGTTGTTTTTTATTCACGTACATAATGACGCGATACGTATAACAACACGGTGCGCATG
>JAOEHI010051250.1:0-19063 GCA_025447815.1 Percopsis transmontana | reverse complement strand
ATGCCTCTGAGAATTTTCTTAGAATTTGGCCGCTAGGAGCCACTTTTTGCACAAAAATTCTTTAGGGATACGGGCCCAGATGTTTAGGATTTTACTATATGGTCTTTATTTACATGTGTCAAGGCTTTTTCCTTTGATAAAACTGTACAGTCAGCTATTTAAAGCTCAGGAATGTATTGCCTTTATTTACATGTATTAAGGGTAAACAGAGGCCAAATATTTCATGATGTTATAACTGTTAAACATAAGGTCTTTTGATGATTTGCACATTCTTGCATCTAAGAGAATAAAGTGTACTTTGTTAATTAAAATTACCTTGAGTGAAATCCTATGTCGTGTAAAATACCATGCTATATTGATTAAAAACAATTCTATGTTGAGTAAAATAAAATGCTATATTGAGTAAAAACAATTCTATGTTGAGTATAATACAACTCTACATTTAGTAAAAACAATTCTATGTTGAGTAAAATACAAAGCTACATTGAGTAAAAAACAATTCTAGGTTAAGTAAAATGTAACGCTATATTGAGTAAAAACAATTCTATGTTGAGTAAAATGGCAGTAGAGTTGTTTTCATTTTATTCTACATAGAGTAAATTGTCATCAGGTTCAGTTAAATATAATCACTGAATAGAGTAGAAATTACTCTGAAAATGTAACTCTGCAAGAAGAGTAAATTTCACTCAAATTTGACTGGGAACAAATGTTATATTTTATAAAGTAAAATCTTATTCAATTTGAGTAAAATGTACTCTGTCGATTTAACTGTGATATGCTGCTGTTGGCTTCTCTTGAGGAGACAGTTGGAGTTGTGTCAGTAGTTTTATGGAAACCCAAACGTCGAACCAGCTGCTGTAAAGCAACCCTCATCTCTTTACATCGAAGAGCATACAACAGTGGGTTGACCAAGGAGTTGACAAGGCAAAGAATACTACAGAAGGCAAATGCCCTCTGTAGGCCAAGGTTCAGCCTCACCGACGAGTCCACAAGCATGAAGCACAGAACAGGAAGCCAGCACCCCACCAGAATGAGCAGAACCAGTCCAAAGGTTCGGGCCAGGCGTATATCCATCCTCCTTCGGGCCTGACCTGACCCTGACACTGCATGCAGGCCATTCATGGAGGCTTCATGGCGGTGTGCCTTCCACAAAATGCGAGCGTAGGCTACCAAGATAAGGGCTAGACCCACCAGGATGAAGCTGGTCCAGCATACCAGGTAGCTAACAGGGATGTAGGGGAAGAGGAGCGAGCAGGGAGGGTTGAGGTCTGTCTGACATCTCCACCCCATTAGGGGGAGGAAGGCAATGAAGATGGTGGCACTCCAAAGAGCTAGCATGCCCAGTAGAGCTCTGCGGCGGGTCAGCAGTACCTTGTAGCTAGGCGCCTGGTGGATGCAGAGATAGCGGTCCAGAGCAGTGAGCAAAAGACTCCCAACAGAGCCCGTGAAGGACATTATGACACCACCTAACTTGAAGAGGTAATCCGTAGGGTCGTCTCTGCGATGAAACACGTGAAATTCTATGAAGATAATTGTGAAAAAGCAACTAGCAAAAACGTCGGCGAGGGCAAGGCTACCGATGAAAAGATAGGAGGGCTTTTGCCGCAGTGTGGCTGTGGCAGCGATTACCACCAGTACCAGCATGTTCTCCAGCAGGGTAAAAGGACCAGCCAGGGAACACATGGTGCCAATGACTATTTTCTCCTCCCTGCTCAGGATCATGTAGCAGTCAAGATTCTCACAAGACCTGTCTGCTGGAAAAACAATAGACAGTTAAAGTACATCTAGGCTTTGTACTTCCTTATTGCATTATTAAATTGGGAATGGTTAGACTGCATACTCATTGTTGCTGATGTGGCACTACTGTCCTTCTGCTCAACTTCCATTATTGAGGTGGAACCTTCCCATTCCTCCATCTGAGCTAATATGTTTGGGTCAGTTGATGTGATACAAAAACTTACAACAAAGACAAAAACACAAACATACGACATATTATAAAATAATATATTGACAATAAAAATGAGAATAAGAATAAGAATAATTATATACAATAATTGGTGAGTGACAATGTAGGCGGTGGTAAAAAAAAAAGAGAATGGACGAAATATTCATTCCTTCCTCTTTTTAATTAATTTTTAAAGTCACGTTCTCAAGTAGACGTTCTAATATTTTGTTTCGTATTAGTATTATTGCTATTATTATTTTAAGTGGAACACTGCCCTCTTTTGGATAGAAAATGAATTGTGATGACGTTCCCAAAGGGCAGTATTTATACAAAGATAAACCAATGGGGAGATATATGCATAAGTATCTAGATACAAAACACAAATACATGCAAATTAAATCTATTAAAATAAATTACAAATTACTGGTGTAAACAAAACCATAATAAATGTTTTTGTCTGTACGGAAATTCTGACATTTGTTCCATAGTAAAAAAATAAATGTAATCAAGCACGGCCTGTGAAAAGTCGTGGATTTGCTTATTTGTTTGTTGTTAGTTTCATTTCAGTTGTTTCTGAGCAGAAGCAGCTTTTCAAACATTGGAGTAGCCTATAGCTACCTTGGTATGCAATGTGAATCAGGGAGAGAGAGAGATTCGAAATATTCGAAATTACACGTGTTTGTGGCAACAAGCACACGGAGAGGCAGTTTTTAATCCAAAAAGCCGAAGCTGATTTACTTCTGTCTTAGACATGTAAACTCTAACTCGCATCAAAAAGACGTCATCATCAATCACTCAACTAATGCCTTAAAGGCAACATAACCCCAATGACTGTAGGTGAATAATGTGTGTGTTATAAAGTGTGTTCACCCACTACACGTGTATGATTATGTAATGTCCAAACTACAAAACAGGGCTGGTGCTCTTGTGGTGCAATGTAAAAAAATCTAAATATTGTGAAAATCTCCAGTTTACTTAGTCTGACATTTGGTAAGAAATCATATGAACTGTCTGCCACTAATTTGACCCCACTTACTAGCTAACCAGGGCGACGTGTGCATGCCCACTTCAAAACGTGACAGGGGTGTCACAGGGGTGTCACGAAAGTAGGGGCCGCACCCCTACTTTCAAAGTCTATGAATGTGGATTGTATTCATGTGTGTATTGATGAAAGCTGCAATTTGTATTAAAGAAAATGTATTTTCTCATTACACAATTTGCAAAATAGCTGTATCTATATCTTTCTGTAAGGGCTGGTTGAGCGAACCAGAGAAACACACACAGGCGGAATTGCGGGTGCAACGCTTTTAAGCGTTGATTTAATAAAAGGAACAGCACATAGTGCTGTTGGCCAAACTTAAATAGTCCCACAATCACAGCTGAGTAGGCGCACCTGTGGGGCTAATCCCTCACAGGTGCGCAGATAGGGCAGGCACGCACGGAGCGTGCATAGGCCTGTGCTAGGCCTGTGCATTCCTAAAATAATAATAATCAATAATGTTTTGAGAAGAAATAAGTAAACATTTTGCTATGATGGTTGTTTCTTACAGTAGTATATTTTTGGAGTCTCCGGGGACCCAAGTCGGTAGTCCTTAATTATTATTTTATTATATATAAAAACATATTATTATATAAATATGTTGGTAGGATGAGGTTTAAATTAATAAACTATCCAAAGGCACATAAATGAATGCATGCCTTACCTTTCGTAAGATTTCTTTGGATAATTCTACAACAACAGTAACTTGAGAACACATTCTACTACTAGTAGCAATACTATTGAAGTTATTGAATTCATTTTAATATATTATTGGTATATTAGTAGTACACTGCTCAAATCAAATTAAGGGAACACTGACATCACACATCGGGTCTCGATGAACGGAATATATTAAGTCTTTACTGTACATTGTGTAATAACAAAATTATGTAACAAAGGTCAATAAAAACCAAAATCACCAACCAAGAGCTGTATTTAAACCCACACAGAAAATCAAAGTCAAATCACAGGCTGTTCCAACTTGCATGAATTTCATCACGACAGCTTATGATGTGAGTTAGTAGTGTGTATGGCTCCCACATGCCTGTATGCACTCCCGACAACGTCTGGGCATGCTCCTGATGAGACGACGGATGGTGTCCTTGGAGATCTCCTCCCAGACCTGGATCAGGGCATCAGTCTGGCGCTACTTGGCAGCATAGAATGCACAGATACCTAACGTCCCAGACGTTCTCAATTGGATTCAGGTCTGGGGAACGTGAGGGCCAGTCAATGGCACCAATGCCGTCATCATCCAGGAACTGCCTACACACTCTGACTACATGAGGCTGGGCATTGTCCTGCACCAGGATAGGTCTGATGATGGGTCTGAGGATTTCCTACCTAACAGCAGTACCGTTGACTAGCACGTGTAGGTCTGTGCGACCCTCCAAGGACATGCCTCTCCAGACCATCACTGACCCACCGCCAAACAGGTCATGCTGGATATGATGCAGACAGCATAACGTTCACCACGGCGTCTCCAGACTCTTTCACATCTGTCACATGTGCTCAGTGTGAACCTGCTCTCATGGTGGACCTGCCAATTCTGGTGTTCTCTGGCGATGGCCAATCGAGCTGCAGGGTGCTGGGCTGTGAGCACAGGTCCCACTAGAGGACGTCGGGCCCTCATGCCACCCTCATGGAGTCTGTGTCTGACAATTTGGTCAGAAACATGCATACCAGTAGCCTGCTGGAGGTCATTTTGAAGGGCTCTGGCAGTGTCTGTTCCTCCTCGCACAAAAGAGCAGATACCGGTCCTGCTACTGGGTCAATGCCCTTCTACGGCCCTGTCCAGCTCTCCTCATGTAACGGTATGAATGGATGTGTCATCCTGGAGGAGCTGGACTGCCTGTGCAACCAGAATGGGCTGCAGGTACTGCCTCATGCTACCAGTAGTGACAAAGACACTAGCAAAAGGCTAAACTAGAGAATAATCAGTCAGGAAGGAGAGAGCAATTCTGTGTCTGTGGCCACCACCTGCAAAACCATTTCCTTTGGGGAGGTTGTCTTGCTGTTGCCTCTCCAGTGCCCCTGTTGTCACTTTCATTTGCACTAAAATGGTGACATTGATTGCTTTTACTTCCTAACTAGACAGATTGATATCCCTGAAGTTAAATTGACTTGGTGTGTGTTTTACTGTGATGATTACGTGTTCCCTTAATTTTGTTTAGCAGCCTATATTGTTAATTACATGACAATACTTTCTATTTTTTTCATTCTCTCTGCATATAAATCATGTAGTATTTTAGAAATTACAAGTTGAGTCATATTTGTATGGCCAATGACCACAAGTAATTTGAACAATTGCTAGTCTGCTATGGACATTTTTTGTAGTCACATCAGTGGCAACAACACAATTGAAACGTGTCAATAGCCCTAAGTCCTTGTCACAATAGTGCAACACTATTTCAAAATAACAAAAGCTCCTCTGTTATATGTAAAAATTAAAAATATTAAAACACATATTACATTTTCAAATTTCAGTGTGAACACAATAAAGTAATAACTCATCTTGCCTTGTAAAATAAAATATAGGTAAAATAAATCAAATGAAAAAATACTGTACATATAGCCTACACTAGCCTATATGTAATGAAACAAAGCTTACCTGTTGTTTTCGACTGTCAGTTATGTTTCAGTTATGTTATAAATATGATCTGGTGTGATCTGTCTCAGCAGCACAACCAACATGTCCGTACACTCTGTACAACCAACATGTCCGCATGATGCTATTACATGGAGCAGGTAGGGTGTGGTTATGTACCACATGTGACAGGAAAAATGTTCAGTTCAGAAGACAGGATAGTGGCAAACCAAAATAATAATTGTAATAATATCATTTAGATTGCATCAATGCGTTTATGACGACAGAAAACTATTTTCGTTTGATTGTCAGACAGTATAATTGCCTTTGATATTAAATCCCCTTCTCCAATTGTTGACCCACATGAAGGTGTAAATATGAAAATAAAGTGAACACCTCTTGTGTTTCTCTACGTTTGTGCTTAATTGCAGGAGTTGGTTCGAGTTTGTTGGATTGGACAGCTGCGGGCGATTATCATCAGTCTCCTCAGCAACTTATACCTGGCTCCCACTTCGCCATGCTGCCAGATTGTTGACTCAGCTATCCAGTTAGTAGTTCTTGAAATAATCTAAGTTCTGTGTTACTTTGTGTTTTTTAAAACTCTTTCTCCCTCTGCCCGCAGCCGGCTTGATCTCCTCCCCAGTCAGCGCTCCACTGCCTCGCGCCTGCGCCATCAGCACCGGTCCCTCCTCGCTCCTACCGGCCTCCGGGACCCTCCTCTCCTCTCCTCTCCGCTCCACACAAATAAAACCCGTTTACTCCACTCCCTGCCTCAGTCTGTGTCCTGCTCCGGGGTCGCACCCTTGCCCTTGCCACTCAATGGGGTTATGAATGTGTGCTGCATAGCATTTCAGTTGGCTGTATTAACTACCTGCTTCACAGTCACTATGTCCACGATGCCATGTTTACATGACGTGTTTTTGTGACATGATTTGCACAGAGCTGCAGAGCTGAGGTTTTAGAGTCCTGTATAACCTACTTTACCATACATTTCTGATTCTCTTCTGACAAAAGCCCTAGCATGGCCTTGCCTAGTCAGGAGTGTCTTATTACTGAATGTTGTGCAAAAAGGGTTGAAGTTAGGTTGGCTGTGGACTTAGGCATGAGTTCAACAATCAAGTCATGTTTTTAAATCATTAAACAAGACCTGTTGTAAAATGTGTTGTAGTCGTTGTGTTATAACACACTGTAAATGTGTACAGAGGAAACAGAGTTGCAGGCTACAACACAGCCAGTGTAGTCAATTTCAACATAGATTACAACAAATGACTTTTAATTTCAGAGAGTCTTCAGAACATGTTAGATTTAGCAAAAGAGAATGTACACTAAAATTAATCAGTTTACAGTGGTAAATGCACATCCAAAATAATAATAGAATAGGGTAATTTTCAAAATGGGTAGGCCTACTGAAATAGACCTGCAGTTGCGTTGTCACTGCTCGCATCCGCAGCGCCTTCCAGGTCTAAATTAATAAAGTTAATAGGAGCAAAGAATGGAGTTTTTCTTATTGTTTCATTTTGGGTTACGTTGGGTTGGGTTACGTTAAGTTATGTGCAAACAAATTGAGCTTTTGACATGCATTTCAGAAATGTTGAGGTCTTCGTTTGCAAATATTATGTTAACTAAATGCTGAAAGTTAGCAAACATCATATTTGCAAACGTGCCATAAGCACGTCGCCTCTTCCAAAACTCTTTTGGTTATCCTTATAAAAGAATGCCAAAGCTGTAAAACGAATACAGATGGACATAGTTTCGCCCTAAATAAGGGCTTTAAATTCGCTGCTGAGTGATTAGAGTAACATGGTGCTTTATATGTGCTGGAGTGATAGCTTGCATGTAGCAAATGCTTACTTTGACTACCTAATGGTCTCGTAATTGACAAACACCAACAATTGGTTAGACCCAGAAATCCTTATTTGGGGCAGGGGCACCCTGCGGGGGGAAATGCATACATCATTGAACTGCACATGCTCAGGTTGCTAAACACATGACCATACGCAGCTCCACAGTGCCATTTTCACATTATTGTTTACAGAAACACACTTCTGCTCCACAAGGCAGCCAGACATAGGTCAAATCTAAAACTCATTTAACTCATAAAAGTAACCAACGACTATTAAGTTGCAAAAGCTGTGGAAAATACACACTGGGAGACATGCCAGAGCAAATATGGTGACATATTGGAGCTCTATAAAAAACATTATTCGCAGAAGCAGACTTACAGTGCGGGCAGAGTGTGTGGCAGATAGACTAACTAAAGGGAGACTGTTCATACTGGGTTTTACTCCACATATATCCTGTTGACAAAGAAAGACAGCGGCTATTGTGCCATCCTAGACCTCAGGCGGTTAAACACCTACCTGAAGGTGCTGCCTTTCAAGATGCTGCAAACCAAGAAGATCCTAGAGGCCGTGGGCCGAGGGGATTGGTTCACGTCTCTGGACCTCAAAGATGGCAGCCAACATACATATTCTGCTGGGTCGTTCCATCTTGGCAGGCAGGTACAGTTAGTGCAGTTTCAGAGGCTGCTGGGGACTGTGACAGCCACTGCAGTCAATCTGCTTGGCCTTCTCAGAGCTCGGACGATCCAAAGGTGAATCCCCTTGGTCTCCATCCCAAGTGGGACAGATAGGTGAAACTCAGGGTGACAAAGTCTTGTATCCATACTCTTGGAGGAGAGGGGAGCTTTATACTCAGGGGGTCTCACTGGGAACCCTTCCTGTCAGGAGAACAGAGGTCACAACAGACGCCTCCCTACCAGGCTGGGGAGCGGGCTGGGAAGACAGGACGGTGAGGGGGACATGGGCATCCCCCTGGAACTCGGAGCACATAAATGTGTTAGAGCTGAGAGCAGTTCACCTTGCTCTGAGGGCTCTGCTGCCCTACATCCAGGGCAGGCATATTCTGGTAAGGGCTGACAACACCTCTGCCATTTACCACATCAATCACATAAGAGGAACCAGGTCACTTTGTTGTCTCCAGGTGTCTCAAAAGCTCCTGAGCTAGGCAGCACGTCGGACAGAAATCTATGTGCCTGTGGTTCCAAACCAGGCAGCAGATCTTCTGTCAAGGTCAGGACCACTTCCAGGGGAATGGAGGTTACACCCACAGGTAGTGTCCCTGATATGGGCACACTTTTAGGTACCCCAAGCCGATCTCTTTGCCTCCCAGGAAACTGCTCATTGCAGCAGGTAATTCTCCCTGACAGGGTGTAAGTGTCGGAGTATGGGTGGCGAGAGCAAGTGCGAGCCAGAGGAAGACCACCCGCAGGCAGGAAAAAGGGTATACGCTTCAAGCGGTTGTTTAATCAAAAGTGTCCAACAAACAGTGGTGTGCAAACCAAAAATGACCAACGGCACCTAGAACTTAAATAGTCTCTAATCATTGCTGCAATGAGATGCACCTGGGAGCGCTAATCACCCCCAGGCGTGCGGTAGGGAAAGGAGGCACGATGCTCGCACGGACCTGTGCGCGCCGATCGTGACACAGGGGGGCCACCTGGGTCTGGATGCCCTGTCACATGAGTGGCTGGAGGCATTCTAGGCTGAGGCGTTCCAGGTAGTGGCGGTCATCGTTCGGACTCATAAATCCATAGTTATGGTCATAACTTGCGATGTCGGCCAAAAGCCACGTGAGATCAAATGACTGTAACTGTAACATTAAAAGACCGTTCAGATTAAACACGCAATACTCTGCATGGTAGAGCGCAAATCTAAAGCCCCTTTCACACATGCAGTATATCCCTGAAATGTTCAGGAACATGTCCTTCATGGGGTCATGTGTGAACGGGAACAGGAGTCAATATTCTGGGAAATCTGTACCGCCAATTTCCCACCTCAAGACTTAGTAATATTTCCGGAAAAATGCCAGTAAGGCTGTGTTGTGAATGAAAGCAGTAACATTGCAGGGACCAGCACGTAAAGTGTTACATCAGTCTGGACGTTTTCACATGGCACGAACAAAACAATCACAAGGTCCCGCGACGTGTTTACTGTTGCCTTGCAGTTACGGTGATTTGATAACAAGTGATTTGATAAACAAGTTTTTTTTAACACAGTGTTTTCAAGGTGGGAATATTGTGCCTTCATTGTGCCTCACCGTTAGACATTGTGCCTCACCGTTAGAGCCAGCAGGTAGTCACAGAGATAATGTCTGTAAAAAAGACAGCCGGCATTGCGAAACAGGGGTGTGATGTTTTGATGAAGCATGTCACCAGAGTTATGTATCTACATGAATGTTAAATGTGACGCCTATAGCAGATGTGTCTAATAATCACTTTAGTAAGAGGCCGCTACAGTAGAATTCTATGAGGCCGCTGGTGGCCACTATGGTGTATCAAGGCAATATTGTCAGAGACAGACTGGTTTATTTAACATCACGTCATGTAAATACACATGAACATATAAAATGATCATGTCAATTTACTATTCAGTGCATAATTTCACTACAAGCCATAGACACATAGGCTATATGCCACAAGACGGTTAGCTGTTGGCATCCATGAAGTGTTGCATTACCGCCATCTGCTGGACGTCACTTGCCTGTGTGCTGAGAGTTAAGGTCCGCCCCTGCACGAGTGTCAGTAAAAACAAAACTATACTTAAAAGAGTAGGACCCATTCCCATTTGTTCCAAGTTGAAGACTCTATCATAAATCGAGTGTCTCTGAAGATGCTTGTTTTTGTCAAGGAGGAGGGATGGGATGAGGTTTGGCTTGTCTGGCAACCACTATTGACTTTTGAGTACGGTGACTGAACAAATGTGCAGCCTGTTGCTGAAACATAAGGCAGGAACAGGTGATATTTGTCATAAAAAACCTTTCGAATAATAAAAAATCGAATCCAAATTCAATGTGTACAAATGGTGTTGAATGGAGTAGGCTATGCCTTATGATTAGGCTACATTATGTATAACAAATGTCTGTTGACTCAAATCCCGTACAACCACTGTTAGATATCTGCCCAACTAAATTAGATGTTTTTTCTGATTTAAATAATTTGTCAGTTTATGCTATTTTCTTACTTCTCCTCTGGAAATACCCCTAACAAAAGAAGAAAATGCCAGTGGGGGAGGGGGGCTCTCGTCACTAGTCTGGCAACAGGCGTAAATGCGTCTGGCTTTCGTTTCAGCAATTGGCTGTTCCGTCTCGAGCCGGTATATGATTGGTCAGAATTCGGTCAGCGCAAGCTACATATCTCTTGTGTGGAATCCATTTTGTTGCAATTCAGACAGTCGAGAGGAGACGTAACACGATATAACAACAATTTATGTTTTTTTTAAACGCGAGAAATCCATGGTTCAAGTGTTTGTAGGGAATATAGCTCGCTATACTTCCTACAAAAATACTCGCCGAGAGATTTCAAAGGCCAAATCTGATTCATTCAGACGAAGGGCTTTTAACAACCAAGCCTGAGGAAGTCGGTAAGAAAACTCGACGCCATATTACGTGACTGTTCTTTGTTTTGGTTTGGTGCCAATATTATATGACAGATGGCATATCCGATGTCTACGTATTTAAAATAAGTTTGGCCGTTTTGTGTAACGGCCAAAGTGTAATTTTTGGTCTAGTTAGACTTTCTAGTTATTCACATTGGTGGTAGTCTCAAGTAGTTATTTTCATAGGAGGGAAGGCAATGGCGGCCAGTTCGCAGTACGAGAACAACAAAGCCATATGAATCTTAAAATGTTTTACGTAACATTTTATCAAAGTTATTAACTGTTGTGAAAATGAGAAAGTAATCTTTCGATTGGCTTTGTCCACAGTTTTATTAATAAGTACATAACCCATAATGACGCACTTAAAAATCGCCAAACGAGACACATCCGCATACCTATGCTTAAAAACGTCATGGCTCAAATATTACACTGATTTTGGCCTCTTTATCACTCGTGTAATAGCCGTGTTATGATGTATCAATTCTAATCTGCAGGTTTCGGCTTCTTGGAGCTTCGTGCGCCGAGTGGAATTGATGTTCAACTCGGCACAACGAGTAAACAACGCTCATTGGCACATGACAATTACAGACCTTGCTGGACGTAAAAGTGCAGCGAGAAGTAGACAGAAAACTACTTCGAGGACCTGGAGCACGACTAAAGGGGAGATAATACTAAAAAGAGATCTCTACTCAGTCGGGTTCCTGACGACAAAGAGGTGAGCAGTGGTTGGAGGGGGAGGGGTGCCTCTGACAAGACTTGTATTTTTGCACGTAGCCCCAGCCACGGTTTTGGCTCAGTTAACACTAACTATATAATTTTTTTTATATTTTTTTACAATTAACAGTAACATTTACCATATTATTTTGTGTATATTCTCTAAATTTAAAAGCACTAAGAAATAAGCTTTTCTGAAAGTGTTCTTTATTCAAAAACAGGAATACTTATATTCTGTTGTTGTCATGTAGGTGACACGTAGTGTACAAGCAGTATGGGAGGTGGAGAGAGGTACAACATTCCAGTGTCGCACCCAGAGCGCCCATTGGCCAAGAAGAACAACCATCTGGGCCGGGCCAAGCAGAGGGGACGTGATCAGAATGGAACAGTAGCATCTTCAGGTGGAGCTGGAGGGCCTCACCACCCCACCCGCAGGAGTGACAAGGGAACAGCGTACCCCTGGTCTCCAGAAGCGCGGCCGGCCGCGACTTCCGAGAAGAAAAATGGGTCTGTCCGTTTTGCCACCAACTACGATCAGAATTGGGAGGGCGCGGTGTCTCATCTAAACACGCTTTTGGCTGCCCAAGCTAGCCCGAGCTATGCGGGGCCCAAGTTCAGTGAGCCACCCTCACCCAGCGTGTTGCCCAAGCCCCCCAGCCATTGGGTTTCCTTCCCTATGGGTTCCTGTGACAACAGAGAGATGATGGCCTTCCAGCTAAAGAGCCTCCTCAAGGTGCAGGCCTGAGACAGACGCTTAACTTAAGCCAATGCCTGAATTATGACTACTCTGAAGGCACCTTCCCACCTGGAACACATCAGTGCTGTAATACTTTTAGCTATTTTTAGATTAACTACTTTAATGGGTAGGATGCATTTGCATTGATCTTTTACTGCATATGTTTACCAAACACCCACATTTTTAAACTGATACTGCAGAATATTACAGCATTGTTGTCTTGCTGATGGGGTAGTGCCCTTAGTCAAGTCAGTTTCTCTAACTAACGATGACTGGATATCCTTTGTACTTCTGTGCTGTTATTTTGTTGTGTTCATTATGTTGGCTATTATAGACGCAGTCCAGTGTGCTTTTCATCCCAAAAAGAGGTATTAGATATTCATAGTAAACTGTTAAAGCCCACTTACTGTTATGGTCCATTTCTTTGGACAGACATTCTTAATTAGTCAGTGATGTGATGCTTATCTCTTCAGCTCACATTCACCTTTTGTAACCTTTAGTTACATTTGGTTCTGTTGAGGTTTATAGGTTTCCTATTTTAGAATAGGAATCCTCTTTGTTTTGGAATGGAAAGGCTGCTGGACTAAAATTCTGCAGGGAAGCCAGAAATATCTTACTGGAGGGGATCAGCTGTAGTGAGTACAAGTCACAAGCATAACCTCAAAAACTGAAGGGTAATGAGACCATGGCACACAGACCTTGGACTTTCAACTCCTGTATCCTTTCATGCATTTTCCCCCTCTTATTTTGTCCTTATTCAATTGCGCTGTGCGCATTGCACTATAGGAGTTGAGAGTTTGTTGCAAGGCCTGGGGCTCTCGTATCGTAGCATTATATTCAGAGTCCATTTGTGATTTGTTTAAAGACATGAGTGTCTGTTAACCAAAGCAATGTTTTAGATGTTTTTCTTTTCTTTTTTTTCTGCCTTCTCTGCCTGACCGACGTGGTTACAGTGCCATATTGACTACGTTGGCCTAAGGGATGACAAGGCTGCATTTACCTGAGCCACCTTAAGTTTCCAATCAGTACTCTTATTAGCCTTCAGACTCTGCCTGCCCAGTGGAATGCTGCAGCGCAAACAATGTGGAAGAGGGCCAAGACTCAACAGGAGGATTGTAATTTCAACACTCTGTTGAACATTGTCATGTCACGGTCCTGTTTGCTATGTAGCCAGGGTTTTTGACTATTCTATTGTAATTTTTTGGTGGTGGCGGCAGAGCTGACTGGTTTAGCAATGTGGCTCTGGGGATGCAAGTGTGAGGCATAAGGCCAGTGTGGATGCGTTTACAGTTTTAAAAAAAAAATGTCTCAAGGGTTGGCCATCCAGCAATCTCCAGACACTCACTGCCTCTTGCACCCTTCTATCCTCTTGCACTGCAATCAGTTTGTTTGTCAGAAGTTACAGGCTAATACCATTTTAATGGTGGGTGCGTATTTGACTATCTCCCTCTGGTTCTTTAGTTTTTGTGGGTCAACCTTCTATTGAGGCTGTCTAGTTGTTTTTTCATATTTTTTTTTTTTACCCCTTTGCAGAATGGATGCTGTAATGGCCATTTTAAATCAACAGAACAAAGTACGAGCGCTTATATGTTGACGAGCCATGTATATAATGAAATGTATAAAAATACTTGTAGCATATGTACATTTTGCAGGTCTATTTTAAAACCTGCCCGACAAAGTATTTTTAGTAATAACACTGAATGTATAAGACATGCAATGGACATGCCTTTACTTCATATGCTGAAGAATATTTTTGTTAAAAAAAAGTAAAAATATGCCCTAAAGCATTTGTCAGTACCCCTGCACTGTGTAATCTTGCCAGTGATCTTGCACATAATGTTTTTATTGTTTTTCTATTATGCACAGTGTGGGGTGAAGTGCTGGAATAAGAAAAAATACTAAATTTAATTGGCACCCAGGGACCTTCTTACATGTATGAATTGTTTTTAAGCGTGATCTAGTGTTTTTATTCTTTAATTTTTTTTTTAGCCAACAATTGAACATTTGATTTGTTTAAATCTTATCAAATGGAGGTTTTCATTCTTTTATTCTCCCTCACTGGGTGAATAAAATCCAGCGTGCTGACCAATGTTTAGTTCTTGTCCTTCCTTAAAACCACCTACAATTATCAGATGTTCTTCCACCACCTGACAATTGAATTGGTTTTTATTTTAAATATATTTAGGTGATAAATGTGTCCTGTTGCTCTGAATGATTCATACATGTACATGTCCCTTTTTTTTTTTTTTTCTTTCTTAAATTTAAATTTAAATTGGCTGTTAATTAATCCCACTGATAAAATGTCATGAAATATGGAAACCATGCCCCCTTCGGTACAATTAGTAATTAATTAGGTGTCTCAAATATATATTGGAGAAAACTACTCAAATTGGTAAATACAAAGTATTAAAAAAAATAAAATCCCTTCCCTTACCCCCCCCCTACTTGTGTTTGTAGTTTTTCTAAGCCTCTTCATACTCACTTTGAAACCACTTGGTAGTTATTCCCATGTGCTGTATACATGATGACCAAGTGCATTACATAAAGGCAAAATGTAGTGCTCCCCTCCAATCACTATCAAATCACTAATAGAGGAACTGTTAGGCAGAACACAACATTGATTGGCTTGTAGGAAGTTGGACCCATATAGTAAATACCCATTTTATACAGTGTTGAAAAAGAGACCACTGCACTTTATTATAAATAACATCTTATAAAACCAGATAAACTGCAGTGGTCTAATTTATTCCAGTGCTGTATATGAAATATTGAGCCTCTGCACAGCCAACTTAAGTCCATAAAACAATTTTATAAGCAACAAAATCCAATGATTGAGTTCCTCTGTACTTCAAAAATCAATCTGAACTAGAGTTTCAATATTTTACATGAATGTAATCGGGTAATATACTTGTTCACCGGGATTATGGGTCTGAAAATTTGCTAGATAATTAGAGCGTACTCATCAGGATAATGCTAATTAATTACCGCTGCATTTAATCTCATGTTACACGTACACAAAAGGCTTTCAAAATGTAGCAATTTATTGAAAATATACACTGAATAAAACCATAAAGAATTAAATAAAGCGGCACTAAAGGACACTTAAGATAATTTCAGCTCTCACATAAAGATAAAGATCACATGACATAGCCATGTGGCACATCTTTATGCAACAAAAAGAATACTGATAAAAAAATAAAATAAAGATATCCCATTCAATACGAGTTGCATAAAAAAAAACTGGCAGTTCAGCCTGAATACTAGGCAAGAACACTAGGAAGTCTAAAATGATATACATTTTATCTGGATAGATCACAATCATACAAAAACAGAAATCATGAAAACTTCATCCTCAAAATCTCAACTCAAATAGCAATTAAATAGCATATCTTCACTTTTTAAACCAAAAATAAACATTCAAATCTAGTATAGTAATAAGTGTGCTTCTATAAACTTGTTTGACAACCATTTTTCACAGTACTAATATATAATGGTCTGAGCTGCGCTGTTCAACTTGTTTACAATACCAAAAAAAACGCAAACATGGAAGTTAGCACTGTTTAGCTACTATACTCCAACATACTGTTGAATGCAAGAGACAGAGACAGAGACAGAATGAACAGGCTTTAGTCGAGTGGAGTGTTAGTGGCCTCCAGACTTGCGGCCAGCCCAGGACCGTGAACGGGACCGGGACCTGGACATGGATCTGGAGTAGGAGCGGGACGGGGAGCGCCCCAGAGGCTGTTTGTGGGTGCTGGAAGAAGGGTGGAAGTCTTCGACTGGGCTGGGGGACCGGGACTGACTCTTTCTCCCTTTAGGCCTGGATCTGGAGGTGGACGGTGAGTGTGATGCAGATCTGCTCCGGGAGCCCAGTCCATGGTGGGTCTTGTGGTGGTCACGGGGAGGGCCTCTGTACCTAGGGGTAAGGTGATGGGAGGGGACAAACTCATTACCGACAAGGCTAACTATTGTTTTGTTTTTTTTAAGCCACCTGAACCAGGTATCTTTGTAAATGAAATAAAATTACTTGTCATTCTCATGACTTCGGCTCCGCCTGCGTCGCCCATAGGAGCGAGAACTGTAAAACAGAGATGGAGGAAAAACAATTAGTATATAATGAAAAATAAAATAATAAAAACAAATTCAATTAAGTTCATATGTAACCTCAGGGATGATACAGGACATGATGCACTTACTCTCTGGGGCTCCCAGACCTCCGGGGACGGCGCTCGTAAGAGCCACTGCGAGACCTGTGCCGGTCGTAGCTCCGGCTTCTGGAGCGCAGCTGACGGCCGTCCCGGTCGCCATCATGAGAGAAACTGCGAGGGGAGTGGCGCTCCTTCGACTTCATCTGGTTTGGGGCTGGATGGACACAGAAATTAACACTTAAAATCGAGAAAACTTGACTGCTGAACACACTGGATATAGATGGGGATTAAAACAGTTCGTACTCTTGCGATCTCCCTGGGCAAACTGGATCTCAATCTGGCGCCCGCACACCCACTTGCGGTCCAGGTTGTGAAGAGCGTCTTCTGCATCCCGCACATCCTCAAACGTGCTCTTGTTAAGGCTTTTCACTTGCATTTTGCAAAGGTGTGACCAAGGGGGTTGGAGAGGGTGTGCTACAAAGTAAAGGCTACTTCACAGGCTAATCCACTGGTATATCCACAAGATATTAGATCACTGTGGTATGGCCATTGACATTACAATTTGTGAAAGTGAAAACTCAGGTTATCAAATCATTTGTCTTCAGCCATTGTGATTACTACAAATAAAATTTGTACGGTGTATATTAAATATACCTACTTTGTAATTTTAGAGCGTGTGCAAATACAAGAAATTTTTAGATGCTGAGCCATTACATGTTTTAGTAGGATACAAAAAAAAAATAGGCTTGTTACCTTTAAAATGCTTGACCATCAGCTGGCTCTTTATTGGCTTGGCAGAAGAACTTGAGGTTTCCTGCTTGTCTGTGCCCAATAAACTCTGTTCTTTTCCTTCCTTTGGTAGACAAATCGAAGCCTGGGTGCTTTCTTTTCTCCTCTTTGTATCTTCATGCTTTTGCTTTCTCTTTATTTTCCAAATTCCACTATTGCTTGTCGCCTGGGTGTCTTTGGCTTGAATCTACTCTACAACCGCCTTTCAACTTTCTTTGGTGTGGGGTCTCCAGAACTGTATCTTTACCATTTCTAAGGCAACAACAGAAGAAATATTGGTTAGGAATATGCTGTCTGTATACATAATGCTATGTGACAGATTTCAGTTAAATCGTCCTGCCATACAATATTCTATATTTGTGACATGAAAGTATTGACTCCTCTTCAAATATGGTGTGACTCCAGACCCACCACAGCCAAAAGTTACATGATTTATAAATCACCCAGTTAAAACCCCATTTCTAGTATATTAGATTAAGGAGTATAAAGGATATTGAATGTAAGCAAATCCTCTTGGTCGTCGTGTATAGAAGTCAAGTGGAATGTAGACATCTACAATAGGCCCATAACGACCAAACTCACGTCGTAAATCCTCTGGCCTAAAGTGTCATGAAATAAGGACATTTATTCTACTGGCTAGCAGATTCACTCAGCTGGAGTGGGCAGGATACAATACTTATTTATTTTGTTAACATATCGATAAATAGTTGTAGGGAAATTAATCTAGGTGACACATGAAGTGTTCAGTTCATTTGGAAATATAACTACATTTTAAATAAGAAAATGGCAATACATACTTTTATAAAGAAAAATAGGTGTAACCAGGGGGCTATAGATCATTGAAACGTTGTACTGAAAGTAAAACAGGCGAACCGACGGCCTACAATGTTTTCCCTAGTAAGCTACTGTAGGTTTAATATCACTTACAATTGCTTTGTGCACTGTGCACCAGTAAAATATATTACATTTGAAATTACACATGGCTCGCGCATATAAGTAGCCTACATTCCTATGTATATGCTCTCGCCATTATATGCTCTCGTTGGCCATTTTGGTCACATTACCGTAGCAAAGATAGCAAATTATCCTGACACACCTGGACTCATCCGAGATGTTTCGAACGAAAAGAGAAGTGTTCGGAGGCCTCAGGTACCTCGCCATTTTTAACAACCAGTCGGTATAATTTAGTTTTTCTTCTCTCTCAACTGCAAATGCGAGCTCCGTTGTAAAGATGCTAGTATGTTCGCATTAGCAGCAAGGGGTGTGCCAACAACAATAACCCTCACACGCATGCGCATGCACATGAGTGTTCATTTTATTTAATTTTTGTGGAGATGTTTCTATCCTCCGAATTTATACGTTTTGACCAGGTCACTGCAGTCGAGCCAGCCTCCACTTCGAAAACGACAGTCAAGCCAGCCCTCACGCTGTGTTGCGATGCTTGTCTTTTCTATGTATTACAGTAACATCGTGTAGCAGCAGATTTCAAAATAAAAGCGAGATTCTGCTGAACGTAATGCAATTAGTGTGGCAGAAACGATTGAATTAATTAATAAATAAATAAATGAATACAAAAAAAAAAGTATCTAAAGAAGGTATTACATTTTTACTGAATGCTCACTAAATTCAGACTGATGTAAAAAGAAAACCTCCTGTTTCCACTGACCTGT
>JAOEHI010051249.1:0-19068 GCA_025447815.1 Percopsis transmontana | reverse complement strand
CATGTACCCATCCTCTGATGGCTACTTCCAGCAGGATAATGCACCATGTCACAAAGCTCGAATAATTTCAAATTGGTTTCTTGAACATAATGAGTTCACTGTACTAAAATGGCCCCCACAGTCACCAGATCTCAACCCAATAGAGCATCTTTGTGATGTGGTGGAACGGGAGCTTCGTGCCCTGGATGTGCATCCCACAAATCTTCATCAACTGCAAGATGCTATCCTATCAATATGGGCCAACATTTCTAAAGAATGCTTTCAGCATCATCATGTTACACCTTAGATCCAGTAATGTGGATTTTATATTTTTGTAGAACATTTTTCTCACGTAAAGCGGTAATTTAGTAGAGGAAAAATTATAAAAAAGTTAGTTGCTGTATGTCGTGGGGTTGAGACTATATTTACAAGACTGCATAGTCTTGTAAATATAATAATATAAATATCAAAAATGTAAGAAAGTAAATATTAAATAATTAAAAAAATATATAAATTGAATAAATATAAATGTAATTGAATATAGATATAATATTTTTTTAAATGAACATTGGTCAAAAATTTTTTTCCATGTAGGCATGTATGCATGTATGCAATGTTGTGCATGCATGCATGCACAACATTAACAAGGCTTGTATCTCATTTTGGTTAGGGTTAACCAAAATGAGCTACACCCCTTGTTAATGTTAGTGAATGAATGAATGCATTCATTCATTCATTCACTAACATTAACAAGGCGTGAGCTACACGCCTTGTTAATGTTAGTGGCGTGTAGCTCATTTTGGTTAACCCTAACCAAAATTAGCTACGTGCATGCATGGTTAACCCTAACCAAAATGAGCTACAAGCCTTGTTAATGTTAGTGAATGAATGAATGAATGCATTCATTCATTCTCTAACATTAACAAGGCTTGTAGCTCATTTTGGTTAGGGTTAACCAAGTCAGCCTTTCACTGTTATAGGTGTATCCTGAGATTTGTGGCAATGCTTATTGTGTCTCTATGTACTAATAAGGGGGCTAATGCTCTTCCTGGCACTGGAAAGAGATGGTTTTACACCTCTCACGTCTAGACTGCTTAGCGAAAAACACTAGATAGTGTGAAAAATAAGTATTGAAGTCATGCCCAAGCACACTGAGCCACACCCATCACACTGCATGTATTGTCCTTGGTTGAAACAGTGCAACATCTGACGTTTCCAGTGCAGCAAAACAACACTGCTTCTTAAGACTGCCTCAAAAACAGTACCCATCCTCTCTGAGAGCCATTGCAAATAGGAACCCTTCCATGAATAAGAGCCTCTGTACGCCCACACACAGGAGTTTGGCTCACCCCTTCTTAGGTTGAAATTGGGCGATGCCTCAAATTTGCTGAGTTCATCAAACTGCAGACTAATCAGAAGGACCAGTCATAAAGACAGAGACATTATTACCAAGCCAGGCAGGTATTTTGGGCTACTAAAACCTGGACCCGTATTCACAAAGCATTTTATCTTACTGCTAAGCGTACTCCTAAATTGCACTAAAAGTTTCTAACTAAAAGTTTTTTCCTAAATCCTATTCACAAAGCTGCTGAGACCAACTTTTACAAAGGAATGGGGAGAAATCTTAAGCTAAGAGAATGGCCGGGGTTGACCTCGTTGCTATGGTTGATGTCGTGCTTCATGAACAATGATTGGCTGATAGGGGATGGGTCTCTGTCAGTGAATTCATCATAGAAGAAATACTGTAGAATACTGTAGAAGAGGGAGTCATGTTGCCATGTTAACATAAAAATGTAGGTGTCACTGATTAAACATGAAACCAAGAATAATACTGACTAGTCAAGTAAATGTCAAGCTAATTGTCAGGCTCTTCCATATCTGGCAGCTCGTAAACAATTAAACAACAAACAACCGATATGCATATAATCATCCCTTTTAATTATCACACTAGAATAACCATTGCTGTTAGTAAGATGTTAGTAAGACATGTGAGGCTACATTGTGCAAACGAAAACCAAACTGGATGCAAGAACAGCTTTTACTACTTGTGCATGAAAGGAAGGACATTATTAAAGGAAAAGTTGAAGTTTGGATCACTTCTAAAATCAAAAAACAAGCGTGGGAATATACACTGCTAAAAAAACACACGAAGGGAACACGTAATCATCACAGTATAACACCAAGTAAATTAAACTTCAGGGACATGAATCTGTCCAGTTAGGAAGCATAAGATATTGTGAATCAATGTCACCTGTTTTGCATGTGCATACAACAGCCGTCTTTGGCGTTACGGACTTCTCCCATAGAGTTCTATTCAGGATTCTTTAAGTGGTCTGTCTCTCTCTCTCTCTCTCTCTCTATATATATATATATATATATATATAAATATAATGTCTCTGATAAAGGTGTCTGGGTCTGGTCAGCCAAAATAACACCTGTGAGTAGACAGGGGCTGGAGTGGGCAGCTCACCGTCCGTGTACGTTTGCTCTTTATTTGGAAAGTATCTGCAGAGGAAGAGGAGTTTGTAATAATATTTATTCCCAGACTGGTGGTACATTTGGTCCCCCCCCCCCATATCTTTCTGAAGTTCCACTTTCGACCTCAGCTCTTGAAAGAAAGCATTTTTATATCGAGGCCTTGACAACGGCAAAAGATAGTGGGGAAACAGCTGCTGTACTCTACTCTGTGTCTGTACGTGTGGTGGACAGACGGCTCCTACAGACGCTGTGAACAGTGAATGTGTGGCTGCAGGTAGCCCCTATTCAGTGAGGCCGTGTTTGTTAAATAATTCTGAATTATGAATAAAATATCGCTGTTCCCCGCACTATGTCTACCCTTACAGTGATTAAAACTCCCGGTGCTCAACACCTCTCTCTCATTTCACATCTTTCATCATCTTTCTCCCTCTTCTCTCCTCTGACCTGATTTCAGTCTCTTCATAGCGGATTCATAACCTTCCCACCCCCTGCCAATCAAAAAATGCATAATCATAATCAATGCTAAACGTCATCCTAAAGATTCTTGTTATTCAGTTAAAAAAGTACCATTAACTCCTCTCCCTCTTCTTCAGATCTTCTTTTCTTTTTTGCCAGCCTGCCAATCGATGCTGCCGCTTTCCCCATTCACCCGTACTGCCCTCCTCCTCTTATTAAGTTCACTTAAGATCCAAACGCTCTGTCTCTCTCCAGCTAGCTTTGCCTGTTTTTGTCCATAATGCATACAGTAAACATCAACTTAGGCCAGTGGTTCTGTTTGATCTGTGACCCATCAAATAATACTTAATTTCTTTCGACAAGGGGCTTCACAAGCAATTAACTACTTAATTTAATAGCATAACAAAATACCATACAAATATACAGTAGATCTATGAATGACCATGAACAGCACTGATATCTGATTAAATTGTTTCTCTGAATTTTGATAAAAGATCATGCAACAATATCAGTGTTGAGCGGAGAGCGAGGGGTTAAAAGTCCCCGGTGTTTCAGATTGGATTGGAATGCATACTGGGAGACGTGTATAGATGTTCCATCTCCATACGTCTTTGCTGCTTTTGATAAACAGAGGGAGAGGGAGGGAGAGAGAGAGAGAGAGAGAGAGAGAGAGAGGCTTGAAGCTATTTTAATCCCAAATGGTTTTATAATCTGTCTTGTGTTTGTTTTGAACTACAAAGCCCTCCTGCATACAAGCCCAGGTACTGCTGTTGTACATACTGTAGATGTGTGTTATGAGGTGTTATGACACTTGGCACAGCAGCCAGCTACGTTCTCCCATCGAGAAGTGTTTTTGTTGCACACGCTTGTGCACTCGTAGATGGCGCCATCGCGCCCGCTTGTTGGTCTGCCCACGTCGTTCTGCCCCAGTGTGCGTCCTGTCTGCGTCATGTGACCGCGTGTTTGTTCACATTTAGTCACCCGAGGCAGTGGGAGAGTTTAAGTTGTGTTCTCAACTCATTGCTTGTTGGAGCAAATTGAGGGTGTGACGCTGGCGAGCGTGGATGCCATTTTCAACGCCGTAATCAAGAGTAGATTGATTTTATTCAAATCCAGCCTGAGGTTGCTATGTGCCAAATTCACGCCTGAGGGGCTTGGAAATAATGAGGCAGGGCGTGTGTGTGTGTGTGTGTGTGTGTGTGTGTGTGTGTGTGTGTGTGAGAGAGAAAGACAGACTCACAGAAGAGTTCTGTGAGTTTTGCCGTTTCTCGTGACACCATCCTGACTATTCAGGATAGGGGTGGCGCCACTAGCTGTCAATCAAAGTAATTAGCAGGTGACTGGACCACCTTCAACGATTCAGAGCAAGATCCACGAGACAATGATTTGGGTGTTCTGGTGAGGCCAGAACATCTGGCCCAGAAGAAGAGGAAAACGCTGACGGGACAGTTTTGTGAAGTTGACCACAAAGCCTGATGTTAGCAAGTCATACGACAGATAAATGATTGTAGGACCCATCGCCAGTTTCAATGTGTGATGTTCTATTTGAAATGAACCCATATTAACACAAGGTTAATCCATTCATGAGTTAAAGATGAATTAGTAATACATATTTGGAACAGTTAACAACATCAGTAATAACAACCGGTGGAATAAGTATGACAACTTGACAACTCTGCTGCGTGCAACTCTTTGTAGGTCGTCTTTGTTTTAATAATAATTCATCTCCGATGTAATCTTGTTCCCCTGGTTTGTGTCCCCATGCATAACTTTAATCAAATGTTCTTGTTCCACCATTCGCCAAGCTCTAAGCACAAAATCTACTGGCAGTATCAAAGAGTATGTGTGCGTATGTGAACCCATAAAAGCCTGTCTAAGCCCAGGCTTCTCTTTATGTCTGTCTAGTGTCTACTCCTCTTTTATCTCTCATCCGTTTAGGTGTCTGTTTCGGCTGTTACTCAAACCCACCCCCCAAAAAGACGCACTGTCAGTTTGTTCCTCTTTATCAGTGTCTCTGATTTTTCTTTTGATTTTAGTTAGCTGTCGGTCCTCAGCCTCAGTTGGCAGTTTGTTAGTGTTTATGTCTCTCCATCTACTTTCTTTCCCTGCTTTCAAATTCTTCCGGTTTCGGGATGTTCCGATCAACTTTTTTGGTATCCCTATCGATCTGATTTATTAAAAAATTATAGCTGCCGATTCCAAGATGATTTTTAAATAAATATTTAAATATAGGCTAGTAGGCCTATAACTGTAGGCTACTAGTATATACATCCTGTTTCAATCTTTTGTGATATACTGAGATCAACTTCCTTTCTGGATAGCAAACTCTGTTGTGAATTAAAATAGCTAGTGAATTAAAAGTTGATCAATAATATAAATAATTAGAATTCATTAATAAGTGATTAGAATTGATAATGGTAAGATATATTAGTGGATAGAAATGTATAAATACGATTGACTTGAATATAATCTTCAAAATAAAGATCTGAACTTATATTTTGAGGTACTCTACTTTCTGTTTAGAGTGTAAGTAGCAGACAGTTGCAATATGTCCAGGCGGCCAAGAAGTATATGCGTGATGGTTTATTATCTTATGTTTTCATCATGCTGTTATTGGAATATTCAACGCGGTGTCACGTTATTATAGCTTCCGCTACAAACGTTTGGTGGTCGCTGTAACAACGGGAGTGCCCCGCCCCTCCCGCTCTAGCTCGCCGGCGTATTAGCCATCGGCCCGCGGTTGTGCACTCACCAAGCGCACCCGCAATCATCGCACCTGGGATTCAGCACACCTGTTGCGCATCTCCTCATCTCCTCACTTCCCTGCTCTATATAGCTGGGGAGTGGGGAATGAGGAGTTGTTGGTTATTGTTTGACTGTTTATACGGACTACCTATGTTTCTACCTTTCGATGATTATTAAAATACGCTCTTGGGAGTTTGCTATCCATCCGTTTGGCTTCACGTTTCTCTGCACCTGCATTCACGTTCCGCCACCGTTACAGTCGCAAACCTTGTTATATAGTTCTGGTGTCTGAAATGTAGTGTCGGGAGGGAAGGACATACAGTGGTTCCATAGGCTGGCGAAAGCAAGTTCTCTACCACCAAAATTGGCTGGGGATCGGGACATCCCTATTTCAGTTTAAACCTGCTGTGAACCGTTGACATGGCAGACCCAAGCTGACAGACAGGTAGGGGTGTGTGTGTGTGTTAGGGTGATTGGATGAGAACCTGGCACGGTGTGAGTGCTGATTGAAGTTCAGAATAATATTAAGATAATATAAAGGCAGAGCTTTCTTTCCGCCGCTGCTTTGCATTCCCTGCTCTTTTGTCAATCATGACCTGCTTTGTCTGTCTCATCACTTAGGCAAGCCATCTTCTGCTGTCTGCCCCCCTATCTAACAGCCTCTGTCGATCTTTCTTTTGCGCTTTCGCAATTAAACATGGTGTACACAAACCACATTGTGTCTAGGTAAGACCTTTAATTAAAATCAGATCACTCTGTGTGTTTGTTCCTACTTTGCTGTGTCTTCATGTTTGTGCTGCTATGTCATCGTTCATGTGCGTGGGCACAGGGTTCAGAGTACAGTGGGCACAATAATTGTCTCTTTCCTGTGACAAATTGGAAACAATTTGAGTTTTTACCAGTGGCCTTTGTAGATTGTTGCTCCTCTGAAGGGTCAGCTATTATCAACAGATAAAAGGTGAGCTCCAGTTGGCTGCTTCCTGACTCACTCTATATACAGATGTGTTGTGGTGTCATGTTTTTTGTCCTCGCCTGTTTGCAGGAGATATGACCACTGGAATAGATCCACCAAATGGATGAAAAAAAAGGCTAATCTAACTTTACATTGTATCATCTTCCTATCATAGACAAGCTATAATAATAATAGGCATTCTGGCAATGCCTACAGAAAGTAAATGGTTAAGTCATCAGTTCAAATACAAACATCTGCGTGGTCCCATGGGGGCGCTATGTTCTTTGGTAGACCAACCACTGCTGCCACCTGATTATAAAAACTGGTCATGCAAACGGAAAGGCTTTAATAAGGGTTTCCGCGGGTCCTTAATAAGTCTAAAATACAATAATCTGAATTTAGGGCTTAAAATGTCACAGGTCTTAAAAATGGATTTGATTATAACGTTCACGTTACTTTCACTGTATAAAGATCGAGAACAGTAAGTATGGGTATCGGACCTCATGATATGATACGCATTGCGATACACATTGATTTTGAATAATGACCATGTCCTACACAGAATTTACTACAACAGATGTTCATCATTATTCTGTCTCTTATGCTTTTAGTTTTTTGACGCAACAATAATATTCTGGTTTCACTTGACTTTATTTGCTGTAAGAATGTCCACCTGACTGCCGTTTCTGTAATGAACCGACGAGTAGGGATTCTATAGCGTGGCTCACACTCATTTAACAGTCGTCTGAAGCCTTCGTTATCAACAACTCCTTATCAATAAATAGAACTTTTCGAAACCTGCAGAAACCCTGTTTAATGAATAGGAAGTGGGCTGAATCATCATTATTGTTGCTCAATCAGCCATAAGTAGCCTCTAAATGAACATCTACAGTGTATGTATCTGAAAATGTTTCCTTTGCTCCTCTCTGCCCATTTTTCTCCCATTTCCCCACATAACTGTCCTTTTCACTTCCACTCCTCTTGTTTAACTTTCCCTCTGTTCTGTTCACCTTCTGCCCCTCCCCACTTATCTTCCCGTCTCTCCTCTGAAGTGTTTCAGGGTCTCAGGGTCATGGATGGTGGATTTGCCTCAGAGCATGCGAGGGCTCCCCAGACCTATGAACTCTCAACCTCCCTGGTGTTCAATAGAGACTGTGCAGCCTACGGGAGAAGAGAATAGAATTCTGTGGTCCCACAGCACACTGTGTCTGTCTGTACATGTGGGTCAGACTTTTGTGTGAAAGCAATTTGCACATGTACCTGCATGTACTGTGTATGTGTGCGCTTTGTGGTGCGCGTTTTTGCTAGCAGAATGGTTGTGTTTGTGTGAATGTCCCTTTGTGGCTAATGGATAGGGGAGGGGGTGTTGTGTAGTGCAGAACCCTCTACTGTAGTCACTCCGGGCTAAATTGACTCGTGTTGTTAACAGATTTCGGGTGTTGTCACAAGGTTGGTGTACCAAGGTCACAAACGGAGCAGGCCACTCCCAAAAGGACTCTCTCTCTCTGTGCTACTCTTACTGGCTCCATTGTGTTTCCATCTCTGCTTTTAACCCCCATTCCAAAGCTTACTGTGAAAACAACAAACTCTAATACTTTAGTTTCTGAGTTTGCATACTGCAACCACTTTCAAAATCCCTGTAGAATAAATACATTCAAATAGGATTTATTTTAAAGAATGACGCTGGTTGTACTCCCATACCTCAGTAAAGAATGTAATTATGATGCAAAGCTGCAACGACACTGACCTCTGATCTCTAGGGGATCATTTAGTTCCTTCAATTATTGATCCCCATCAGCACTATTGTATCAGAACACTTTTCATGTGTGTTAAAGTTGGGCGATATGCTGACTACATTAGAGTCACAAAACAAAGTCACGTGTAAAATGACTGAGTTGTAACTGATGACTTGTCTGTAATATCTACACTTCAACTAGGGGCGAATGACCATAATGAATGGACACAGGCTAGAGAGATCAGCGTTCGGTGATGTTGCAGCTGTGCGGCTATGGTTGTAGTTTCTGTTTTTTGCCAGCCTTTTTAATAATATTAAATCTATTTAAATCTATCAACTACATATTTTACTGACTGCACAACACACAGATAAATGTGTATGATACAAAGTAGCTAGCGTATGTGTTGCTTGGCAACAGTTTCTGTTGGCGTAATCGAATAAATCATAACCTCTTATCAAAAATGACCCTTACTTGAAAAATACCATTCTTGTTAGAGGTGTTGTGTATATAAGCAATACCACAGTCAAGGTTGTGCTGTTGTATTCGATCATCAGCAAGATTGAATTATAGCAGGGCCGATATTACAGTGTGACAACCTTCCCTCTTGTACGCCATAGCTGGAAAGTTATTACTGTGAAATATAGAGACAAAACATTTCTATCAGAAATCAGATTCTAATCTATAGTTCAACACACAGCCTGCCATAGATAGCATGGATAGAGGATGTGGGCTTGTTGGTCGTCAGTGTCATGTGGGCAGCTTTAAATCACAGTATCCTCAGCATGACCTACTGAACGAGCATATTAAACTCATCATCTGCACTCAGATAGAGCTTAAACCCCCCCCCCCCCCACACACACACACACACAGCTGTCATATCCTCTCAAATATATCTCTTACTTAATTTGTACCCCGTCAAAATGGATATAAACAGCCTTCCAATTCAAATCTCTTGACCTGTATGCTGGAAAGGACAGCCGGGATATTTGAAGTTGAAGAAGAAAAAAGTGACACAAACTTAATTCTGAATATTGCCCATGGAGCTGCGTTATTAAACATGACATCAGGAGCTTTGCACCCTCCTGCATGCAAAACTCAATGCACATTTCCTACAGAACATGGTTAAGGTATTGTAAATGCGGTGTACAGTATCACGACATTTTTAATGTTTTCACCAAGCAGGTAGGCAAGGCTGCAATGTGTAATGAAAGCCTTGTTTTGAAAAGGCTCGCCGTGGATACGGATGTGAGACACAACCAACAACAAACTATGACTGCATGAGGTAGAGAATCGAGACAGACAGGGGGAGAGAGAGAGAGAGGGAGGGAGGGGGCTAAATCCTGCTAACGGGACGGCTACGGTTTCCCTGCAGCGGCTTCCCCCGACTGTGCTATCAAGCTGCTAGAGAGCGGGATTAGCGCTGCACGATTGGTTTTGCTTAGCGCACAAATGCAACCCCCCCTCCCCACGCTCCCCGTCACACGTGCACTTACACAAACTTAAGTCACGCAACAAGGCCAAATGTAGCATATAGGCCGTGACAGTACAGGAATGGCATTCTAAAGGGGACAGTAAGACTATAGACAGACTTTGTCGCAAGCTAACTAAATCCTTTTTGAGGGTCATGGGTCAAAAACACGGGAGCGTTAAAGGGTAAAGGTGAGACATGCAGACAGTCACGTCATTCATTTGTTTTTGGCGTGTCCTGCGAGCCTACTGTTTACATGTAATTGTCGCTCTAAATAATGTGAAATGAGACCTCTAAAAGTCACTATAAAATTCAGTAAATAAAAGCGCTTTGGATGTCTCGTGGGTGGGGGTTGGGGAGAATTGTATTCTCATCCCCGTAGCAGTCCACCGAATGATAACATTTCCATCGTGTGTGTGTGTGTCTGCTGATGTGTTGTTGGCGCTCCTATTGGCTCTCTCCATCGCTCACTCTCCCTGCTTGGTGCTCGACCCAGCCACCCGGAGCCCGACTCTAATCCCCCAGCAGGCGCTCACTCTCTGGGACGGGGATTAGAGACCCCTCTGCTAGACCCCTGGGCCCAATGTGTCCTTGAGCCGCCACATCTGTGTACGCGTGTCTGTTATTGTGTGTGTGTGTGTGTGTGTGTGTGTGTGCGCGCGCGCGCACATTTATGAGAGAGACGGACAAAGAGATTAATCACTGGAGCACAATGTGTCAGGAAGTAAGGACAAAAATGTCTCCCATGGCCCTCGGGGAGCCAGACCGACTGAAGGAGCCTGATGAGAGGAAGGGTGAAATGAAATGATGGAGGGACAGAGAGATGCTGAAAACACAGGAACGGCGTGGAGATCGATTTTTGGGCAGGAAGGCTTAGCAGTGTGCATACTATACTATATACTATAAGTTAGTGTGTCAGTGTAATGATAGAACGTGTACCCATTTTAATGTACCTGTATGAACAGAAGCAATATTAGTGAAGATTTATTGGCAGGATTAGATGGAGAGCCACCACGCTGCTATGCTATTTGAGGCAACGGCTAATGGCATAATGGAAGGACAGATGTGTGGAGACTGTGTGGGTGAGATTATGGACAAATAATGAAGGGTGGTGTGGCTAGCCGGTGTAAGACTCACACCTGGGAGTGGCTTTGAAAGCTGCCTGACATGTATGAAGTTGACGACACCGCGGACGGTGTTCCTCGCATCACAGTACACTGATGCAACACCGGGCTTGTCTGAGCAATAGGTGTAAACCTTAGCGGCTGCTTGTTCCTGCTGTATCTTTGTACTCTGTGTCGCTTGTAGACTCACTAGTGCTACAGAGACTTTGTCAGGTAAACAACACAGCTTATTTCTTATATATATTTATTTGATTTATTTTCTCATCCCATAGTAATGTTACGAGTGCCTTTCAAAACTGCAGATAGATGCCTACACAGACAGCCCGTCTGATGCAACTATCTTCTGCGAAACAAGGAGCAAGACGCATCAGGCAAGGTGGCTCAGCTATAGTGTTGCACGGTAAACCGGTACTGGTACCGTACCGCGGTACTATACTGGAATTTAGATATACCGGTACTTTTATGCGCCAAAACAGCAGCGATACAAGTTGGTCTGTGCCTTTTTTAAGACAAGCGGAGCTGCGTGTGATGTCACGCTTTTGCTCTGCTGCTACGCTGTGCTCTGTGCTGCCGGCATGTGAGCTGAGGGGCATTAGCAGACGAGAGGCAATGGCTACAGGAGGAAGAGAACTTGCTGCCGCGAGTCAGCCAAAACTTGTGGACAGAGAAGGTGCCCGTAGTATTCTATGGCAGTACTTTGCATAGACAGAATAACGCCGAAAACATTACAGCACCATTGTGCAAGTCTTGCTTTAAACCGTGTTTAGCAACAAGAGGCAACACAAGCAACCTCGCTAAACATTAAAGTGATAATCATCCAACCCTCTATAAAGAGTGTTAAGAGCGACAGCAGGTGTGTTTTGTAAAACAAATCCCATTGCAAATAGTAATTAAATGAATCCAGGAATTAAATAATAAATTAAATTTGACAGAACTACATGTAATTATTTAGGTTTAAAGTAAGATTAATATTAGTAATATTATATTAGTAATGGGGTAGGATAGTCTAGTGGTCTAAGTGTTGGACTCCCAGCCAGAAGGTTGTGGGTTCGAGCCCCAGAGTTGGCCTACCTGTAAGCATCCTTGAGCAACATGTCAACCCCTGCCTGCTCCATGTAATAGTATCATGTAATTGTAAGTCGCTTTGGATTAAATCACTGCTGTGTATTATAGCAGTGATTATTTTAATTATTACAATGTCAAACTATTTTTAAATAAATATTAGTATCGTTTCAGTATAGAGTATCGTGATACTTTACTTGGTATCTGTACCGAAATCTAAATTTTAGTATCGTGACCACACTACGCAGCTATTATAATCACAGGGGCCAATCTTTCAATCCCTGCGATGACTGCCATATCCGGTTTTAAGAAAACAAGGTTTGGAACCCCGTGTAATTACCTGGAACCCCTTTTATTACTTCTTTGTAAATGTGTGGACAGATCTTCATTGTAGTCCTTAAGAGAAGAACACAGCTTGATTTTTAAACAATACACAAACGCTAAGACTTTTAAAAGGAGTCAGCCACAAGCTGACACACTTTGGTTGTTTCACAGTGCTCTGTCTCCGTTTACACTTCTCCACGCATGATTTATCATAAGTAAAAAACACTGATATTACCTCACAAGCTGTATCTGCCATAATGCGACGCTGCCTTTTTCCACCGCAGTTGAAGAGACAAAAAGCCCCCCGATCATCATTTATTAAGTCAGTAATGATAACAGCTAATCTTTAGTGTAGGAAAATGCACACTCGCACACTGGATGCAGCTGAATTACTTAGCTATTATTCATCACTGTCCTTGTTCACCTGAATACTGTACATCACTTACTGATCCGATCCAGATGGTCAATGGTTACTTTATAGTTTTGCTAAATATTTTGTCGTATAGTGGATGGCTGGAAACACCACAATAACTCTTACGTTTGCATTCTCTCCAGTGAATAATGGCTCAATCAATACAAAAATATTAGCATAATTTGCCTGCAGTTCAAGTAGTGCTTAGGCACTTCTAGCAGAGAGGAAATTGTCTTTTTGTCCGTGAGTGTGCGTGCGTGCGTGCGTGCGTGCGTGCGTGCGTGCGTGCGTGCGTGGATTGAGATACAGTTACACAACTCTCACACCTCCTACTCACATTTGTAAATAGTTTTGCAACAGTAATGGCCCTATACGAGACCTTGGTCCGTTGGTCCGAGGCAGTACCCCCCCGCAAATACATTAGCAACATTTTTACTTTTTGCCCAAACCTAGTGTGTGTGTGTGTGTGTGTGTGTGTGTGTGTGTGTGTGTGTGTGTTTCAAGGGTGTGTGTGTGGGGTGGGGGAGTCTTTATGTGAGCACAAAGTTTATAAAGCAAAGTAGATTATTTCAACTCTAACCACAGGGGTCGGTTACACCCTCCATCCCTGGCTGGGTGGGTGTGTGTCTTTATTATTGGTTTATGCCCCCCTTCTCTCTCCTGTAGCTCTTGACTCATCACCCCCCTCTCATGTGGACCCATGTGGTCTGAGTCAGCAACTTTCTGGGACTGTGTGAATGGAGCTCTCTGGATGGAGAGCGAGTCATGCTAATGTGTTCCCTAATGGCCACACACCGCCAGGCCTAATAGAGGAGGCACCGCTCGCTGCCTGTGTCAATATCAATATCGGGTCTCATCCTTCATATTTCATGTTTCACGCAGTGTGGCAAATCCTCTCTCTGAATTATTTCTATTCATTTAATTACTTGCACATGACACATTGTTACTCTTTCTGTCTGTCTATCTGAAGTCTAAAATACAGCTCTGGAAAAAAATAAGACCACTACTATTTATAAAAGGTTATTTATTTATATATAAATATATAGAGATAGAGAGAGGTAGATGGATAGATATACACACATACTTTAAAAAAAAAAAACTTTTAATAGTGACATTATATATATTTTTAAAGTGCAGTGGTCTGTTTTCCAGAGCTGTAGGCTATATATTTAATGCTTACCTATAGTTTTGTTGAAATGCTGCGTCACAGTGGAAGTTCTGTTAAATGTAATTCTGAGAGAGCCACATACACAAAATCAGATTTCAAAACGTCCTGTGGAGAACACAGGTGTCTGTGTTTCTGTCCGACTGTGTGCTGTAACCGCTAGCCTCCTGCGTCCCTCTGCTAACCAGAACCTTGATCAAGGTAATTTAGCTAATTTAGCTCATAACGCGCTTAATGACCGTAATTACATCTGCAGTGGCTTTATCAAACGCTGCGGTTAGCCACAGGAAAAGGACTCCACATAATGGTAAAGTAAAAAAATATATATATATTTTTGACAGTTATTAAAATAAACAAAGGTGGAAGAAATTATGCAAATAAACAAAGGTGGCAAGTGATATATATTTGACATGAAGAATTATGCATCACAGCATAGAATCAGACATACTAATTAATACCAGCTGTAATTCCATATCCAATTTATTAATATTATACAGAATATCTTGTATTTCTTTAATTCTTTATTTTTTTTAATCTCCAACCTGAGCCTGCCTGCATAGAGGTGTGTCTTCGTCATCGGTGTGTGGGCCGCGCTGGAGAAGGAGGCTGTTGGCTGAGGCTGTTGGCTGAGGCCGATGGCAGGGGCTGTGCTCTACAGATCGATAGGAATACAGTCCGCACCTCCAGGGCCCGACCGCATGCGCTCACAACCAGCATAATGTACGACCTGGCATAAACTCCCTTCGACGTGCGCATACATAAGATCAGCAACACACACTCTCAACCCCGTCGCCCCGCATCCACAAACACACGCGTGTACACGTCTGGAGAAACTGTGGTCGAGGAAACGTAAATCACCACGATTTATACAAGCTAATTTATTCTAATATACGCTTTCTCTGTGTCTGAATGAGTCTGTGTGTGCGTTTGTGTAGGTGTGCGCTACCCGCCTGGGGATTTCATTTGTGTGTGTGTGTCCATAAATTAACTGACTGTGCTCACTAAACGCCATTATCTAACCGCAAAGAGTGTTTAATTGGTTACAGTGAGCTGCGTTTGACCTGGGCACATCCCAAGACGCGCAGCCTCCCAGTTCAAAGTTTAAATTGAGGCTGTTGACACCAGTCAAAAGGTTCTCACCACAGAATGCCATTTGCACTAATTTTGAACGCGTGGAATGTGAAAGAAGCAGTGTTTTTTTGAGTGAGGAGACGGAGAGAAATGGTTGGGAGGAGGGTGACAGAAGGCCTTTACCTCTGTAGGAACGTTGGGTTACGAGAGGCGGAGAGAAACTAATACAGCAGTTCGTTTAGACCACTGACTAGGCTTGGGCGGTATCTATTTTTGCATCCCTTAATACCTTCCTGACATTTCACTGGGGTGTACTGATGGTATTTGTGTAAAAAAAAAACGTAAAAGCTGAGCTGCTGAGCTGCTGGGTTGACGCCGAAGCCCCACTACATAGGGCAAGGGAAGTCCTTGGCAAATGATCGTTTCTAATATACTTTCGGCACAAAATGTTTCCCATGCACAATATTGGTGTAATTAAGGGATTTGCTGGAATGAAATGTTTTTTATATGCTTAGAACACTAAGCCACAACGTTAACGCTCTATTTGTGAGCTTAGCACCTACCATAATGAATGTAACTGCCAAAAAGGGAACATGCTTCAATGGGTTAAGAACCCTTTAATGCTGAGTCGGAAAGTTTTGGGTGTGTTGGTGTTTACATGCAGAGTAAAAAAAATAAAAATACTGCTATGAATTAACATACAATCACAAAGAAGAGAAAGAAATGCCTAGTTGAGAGCTGGCTGTGAAAAGGAACATAAGACTACAGCAAGGCTAGTTTAAACATTTGGCTAACAATAGGCTGCAGTAGCTGTGACAGCATAATTGGGATTTGTGTGTGTGTGTGTGTGTGTGTGTGTGTGTGTGTGTGTGTGTGTATCCTCACACACGATACTAACAGCCATCAAACAAAAACAATGAATGAACGAGGCGTTTTTGTCGTGTCACATACAGGGCAAAGTACAGAAAGTGTAACATGGCAGATGAGACACAGAGCTGGAGAGGAAAGAGAAGAACACACCAGTAAGGGACTGGATGTCAGAACTCAGGTTAGAGGACCCAAGAGCAGATCAGTTTAATGACGGCAGGCAAAGGCAGAAACGGGGACAGGCAATGGTCAGGCGATCGGCAAACAACGATGAATCCAAAAGGCAGAGAGACGTAATCCAGAAACAGGCAGGCAGGGTAATCGGACAGAATAACACTTGTTCTGGAACAGAACAAGGTACAATACTTGATGAACTAGCAACTAACGCAGGGAAACCCACAGATTATGTACTGTACACAAGGGCTCATTAGGGGATAGGAAAACACCTAGGAAACAATTAACAAGGGGCAGGGCTAGGACAGGAATGCAAAACACTAAGACGCAAATACACATGAAAGTTACTATAACAAAGTCCTACCCTATAATGTACAGTACGAATATTTTTGCGACACCTAGCCTAATTATTAAATAAAATGTTTGGTACTTCCTACTTTGAGACTTCAAGACATGAGGGAGGAAGAGGGACTCACTCAGGGCACCAAGCAATGTTGTTTTCCAACTTACAGATTACAGCTACATTTTAGCAACCCGACTCAGCTGTGTATTTTCTGTCTTGAACACACCCCATTCCTCCTGCGTGCGAACAAATGACTTGAGCGAGTGTATCCCTGCGAACGAATGACTTGAATATCCTTTCGCTCGCAACTGACTGAGAGCTCAACTGAACTGAGAGTTCGTTCACCCAAAAGATTTGTTCTTTTGAACGAATCGTTCGCAAGCGACACAACACTACTGGAGGAGCTACTCAAAGAAGGGAAAACACTTTCGGCCACCTGCAGGCATATACAGGGAATATTTTAGGAAGTATTTCCTGGAGTAATGCCTACAGCTAAAAAAAACAAATCAATACAAGCTGCAGGCTGTGTCAATAAATATTTATGTACAGTATGCTGTTTATTTAGTATAGTACGCTCCTCGATTACCATTATAGCTCCAAACCAAATTGACCAAGAAGTACAACATATGTGTATAGGTGGGAGAAACATTGACATACTTTGTGTGTCTGTGTGGGGGGTGGACAGGCATGCAGACAGGTCGAAAAATCGAAGTTCCCCCTGACCCGGAGACACGGATGTGCGTACAGAGTGTGGTTTTTGCAGACGGCCTTTTACCGGCTTAGCTTTAATCTGGGGCTGTGAAGTATCTCCCCTACCTCTGTGGGACCCAGCGCCCGGCTAACGGACAGCCAAACTGTGTCACGGTGAACCAGATCAACTCATTTGACCACGCTCTGTGGAGTGAAATAGAGAGATGGATGAAAGGAGGGAAAAGAGGACCTCTGTAGAGAGGGAGATGACTCTTGTGTGTCCGGAAAAAATAGAAAACTGAGGGCAAGCGTGTCCACCAAAAAGGATTGCATGGAGGCGGAAAAGTATATAAGAATGCTTCTCCAATAAATCCCTCTTAACCTGGAGGTGTTTTATGTGGCTGGGATTTAGATCTTGACTGGCGGGAACAGAGCTTTGTCAACAAGTGACTGCTACAATCACCCCATCTCTCTTCTTGCTCTCTGTTTTGTAATTTTTCTTTCTTTCTCAAAAGCCTTTTTTATAAATTTTTTCCTCCCCGCCATTTCCCAGTGCCGTTGCTTTTTCTGTCTTTTCTTCCTGTAGTCCCTTGCTTGCTTTCACTGTGTTGCGTTTACAGTATGTGTCTACTTAAATGACTACATCTTAGTTTGGGTATGCATACTGTGTGTTTGTGTATGTGTGTGGGACTCAGTTGACCATATGAAATGCAGCTGGTTTCACACACACACAAACCAGACAATAGTCTGGTGTGTGTGTGTGTGTGCGTGTGCGTGTGCGCATGTGCGTTGTGTTTGACTGTTCATATCCTTGCTCTCAGCCAAACATAAAATGCTGTGTGAATATCAAAGTGGCGATAAGGAGCTTTCAGCATTTCAAGGTCTGCTTTCAGTGCTTTCGTCACAGACAAATGTGTTTGTGTCTATGTCTGTGGCCCACCGCTCTACATGTTCGCCTCTGCAGCCGCACCCAATCTGGTTGCGTCTTTATCGCTCTGATGCCCGGAACCATCTGCTTTCAGGGTACATACAGTATGTCCTGTTTTAGAAATGTAACGCATGATGCAAGGCCTCTGCAAGAGTGTAAGTCACTCCTTACTAGAGCCGTTTAGTGAATATCTTTGGGGGTCCTTTTTCTCCTCAAGTCTTCCAAGGTGGCAGAAGGGATAGGTGGTGGCAGGGGGATTCAGTCACACGTCAAGAGTGCCCCTTCTTTGGTTAGTTGACAAGTTGATTGTTATCTGATTAATAGTAACTAACCCTGAATAACACATACAAGCCCTTCTGGGTATTTTTTTCTTCTTTAAAATTTTTACTATACAAGCTAGCTGCTGCTACCTGCTGTCAGTCAAATAGTTCCCCCCTCTCACAACAGAAAATAGCGTAGCTGCAACAAACAGCATGTGCTTGGTCCTGAGGTGTGTTGTGATTAGTGTGGTTCAGCTCACTGTATTATTTACAGTTGATTATAAAACATTAAGGCTACAGACTACAGACAGAAACACTGTAATCGGTTTAACCATTTCATTTTTTTAATCTAAAATGGTAATATTAGAAGCAGTGTACATACAACATGTTGTGAAAGGCAAAATTATAATTGTTTTTTAAAAAGTCCCAATGTTTATTTGTCCATATAGACTGCAGGCCTAACCAGCTGTCGGATGAGAGAAAGATAGCAATTCAGTCCTGTGGGTATGAGCAAGGGCTCGGTATTGACAAGGACCCCACGATGCGATACGTATCAAGATACATCGCGATACTAGAAATAAAAACTTCCTGTGTACCACCTAGGTAGTCTAATATGTATATTATATTGATAACTCGGCAGTATTAAAAACTATTTCATTCAAAATTTCCATTCCAACTTATTTGCATTTCACAAAAAACATGAATAATTGATTGGTGATTGAATTGTATCCATTTTTTTTTATCTATTCCGTCTTGTGGTGTGTGTGTGTGTGTGTGTGTGCCACAGTAAAACAGTGTGTCTACCTTTAAATTAACACAGTTTTATCTGAAGAG
>JAOEHI010051248.1:0-19068 GCA_025447815.1 Percopsis transmontana | reverse complement strand
CCCCCCCCCCCCCCACCCCCCCCCACCCCCCCCCCCCCCCCCCCCCCCCCCCCCACCCCCCCACCCCCCCCCCCCCCCGCCGCCCAGAGAGAGAGAGAGAGAGAGAGAGAGAGAGATTCATTCATCTTCTAAGGGAAAAGAAACAGACATCTGCCCCCTAGTGGGACATCGCTGTAAACACAACTTCACTTACTGTCTCCCTGTCTGCATCTGAGCCCCTTCTGGACTCTGAGCCACAGTGTAGAGGAGAGTACACCCAGCCCTGATCCTCCTGAGCCTGTTTTTACCATGACATCCAGCCAGGAGGATAGGAGAGGAGAGGAGAGGAGAGGAGAGGTAAAGAAGATTTGGGAAGAAATTAAACATATTAATTCTATCCCATACATTCAAACACTGGACAGTTTAATACACAAGTCACTCTGAGAAGTTTCATGCCAGCCAAGCACTGAAAGCATTAATCCACTAGCTTGCTGTCAGGCCTAATTATGTGAGCTACGGGTCAGATGCTTGGAGGGAAGTGATCACTAGAAGCAGAAAGCCGTTGCAAGCTACTGCGTACTCCTGATAAGTGCAGGTCCAAAGTCCATGACAATCTTTCTCATTAGATTAATAGGTATAGATACAGTTTGAACTAGACTAGAGTGTAGAGGTACTTTGAAAAGTTCCACGCTGGAACGAGTGTAGTCTTACAATTTACAATTTGATCATTTAGCAGATGCTTTTATCCAAAGCGACTTACAATTACATGGTGCCATTACATGGAGCAGATAGGGGTTAGGCATCTTGCTCAAGGATGCTTACAGGTAGGCAGACTCTGGGGCTCGAACCCATGACCTTATGGCTGGGAGTCCAACACCTAGACCACTAGACTATCCTGCCCCCCCTAGTCTTAAATGCATATGAGACATGACGCTGTGGCATTTACCAGGAGTATGGCGGGACATGGGGAACACATTGCCTGCCGCACGGTGAGCCTACTGTACCTACGGTGGCGGTGACTTACGTTGTAACTTGAGCTAGAGTTTAGCTTACGTCGGCCAAGAACTGGCGAGTACACCCAATATCTGCCGCCTGCGTACTGATGGATAAACACACATAAACACACAGATGGCTGTAATGCACAGCAGACGGGAAGGAGATGAGAGAAAGAGGAAAGGAAGTAGGAGCAAAACGTGAAACGATTCACGCAAAAAGAACAAGATGGCAAACTCCTACACCCGACCGATGTTTATGAGAGAGTGCACGTGTGCACATTCCCACAGCCTGCGTGCACACACACACACACACACACACACACACACACACACCCACACACGTGGGTAGCGTAGCACCGCAGACCACACGAGCGCTCAGCGCACACTTGCCTCTCTAGCCCTTACAGCTCTAGCACGCTGTCCTGACTGGCCCACTTGGAATACACCCGTCGAACACGATGACAAAGAGACACAAGACAGCATGTTTCTCAGGACTGATATCACGTGTTAATATCAGTCCTATAATATCAGAATAACACGTGGCACTGTACTGAACCAATGACAACAGCCATTGGGTTCATGTTCTCAGCCTTGAAACAGGCGTGATAAACACCGATAAACAACGATAAACAACGATAAACACGATAAACAACGATAAACACAGATAAACACCGATAAACACAGATAAACACAGATAAACACAGATAAACACCGATAAACAACGATAAACACAGATAAACACCGATAAACACCGATAAACAACGATAAACACCGATAAACAACGATAAACAACGATAAACAACGATAAACAACGATAAACACCGATAAACAACGATAAACAACGATAAACACCGATAAACAACGATAAACTCCGATAAACACCGATAAACAACGATAAACAACGATAAACTCCGATAAACAACGATAAACACCGATAAACAACGATAAACAACACACACACACACCTACACACATGCAGATAGGAGGGGGGGGCAGAACTTACAAAGTAGATGTCAGAAACCTGCACCTCCCCGTCCAGTGAGTTGTGGCTGCTGGACACGGACAGCTGATTGGACAACTGGGCTGCTGGCGGCTGGCGGGGCGGGGCCTGGGGGCTCGCGGCGGGGGCGGAGGAGGGGGGGCCGGCGGCGGGGGAGCGGGACCTCGGCGGGCGCATGGGGGTGGGGGCGGTGAACGCAGAGGCTGGCAAGAGAGCGGAGGAGTGAGCCTCTGGAGAGGAGGTGGAGCAGGAGGGGCCGGGAGCGGCCACGGGGGAGGCCGGGGTGACGAAGCCAGGGGAGGACGAAGGGACGACAGAGGCGGGGGTCGCTTCTGTCATCTGGGTGAGCTCTGTGCTGTTCGGGACCTTACTGTAGGAGACAGGTGGAAGACGCGGTCGGAACACTGCCACAGGAATAGACATTTTGTGTGTGTGTGCGTGCGTGTGCGTGCGTGCGTGCGTGTGTACCTGAGCTCGACCTCCACAGTAATCGTTTTTTTTTCCTCATGCACCTCAACTACTCCTTGTTGAGCCCTGGGAGCCAGTGGGAGACAGGATATCACACACACACACACACACACACACACACACACACACACACACAAGCACACACACAAGTCACTTGTGTGGTATACTTTTACTTTTGGAGAAGGTAACCCACACCTTCTGTACAGAGCTTCGTATTAGCAGGGACGTTTCTGTAGTGCTGCTCACCTGATCACACCGGGCGAGGGCATCTGCCTCCTGTAGCGAGGGTGCTCAGGCGTATCGAAGGGGGTTGTGGGCAGCGAGTTGTTAGAGGAGAGGGTGGTGGAGATGGAGGCCGTCGTGGCATCCTCAAAGGATGGAGGTGTGAAGGGTGGCTCTCTGCCTAACAGGAACAAATAGATCCAGACGTAAAAACAGGAAGTGAATGTGTGAAGGATGTGAATACAATAAAACTACAAAAACGCAGTCAGCAGAGCACAAATCATGGTTATGTTTGCATTCACAGCATTAAGCAGACAATAAATGGCTGGGTTTTAAAGAGAGCAGGCGTTTTTATACCTATCATACATTAGTATAAAGTATCTAATAGCATAACGTACTAGCATAGTAACAAAACTAATTTTAAGCAGTAGCGCAGTAGAACTGGACAGTAGAAGCACCGCAGTAGGCCTATATGAAAGTCGTACCATTGTCCTCCAGCATTGGGAAGCTGCGTCCTCCTTGAAAGTTTTCTTGATTCTCCTGGTTCTCCTCGCACACCGAGGGGCGCTGCCCAACTGAGGAACCAGCCCCATTGTTCTTGGACACAGCGAAGGCCCCTCGCCCCCTTTTTGATGGAGAGGAACGCAGGGCTGTGATGAAAGAGTCAAATTCATCACAGCTGTCATTCATTCATCACCGTACATTCATTCATCACTGTACAACTTGTGAAGTTAGGTTCTTCACAACTTAACTTCAAATTAGGAAAGGAGAATATTCCAGAATTTTTTTTGAATGGCTCATAAACAGAGACCTTTCCAGAAAGGTAATACAAAAAATACAAAACATCCATTTGTTATTTCCAAACTTCAATTAATGTATATACTCACAGCAGCTCTTCCTGAACACAGTCGTGCTGCAGAATTTGTAGAACCTTTCAGCATAAAAACCAGGCCTGTGGACCGACACTGTGTCCTGCGGGAGAGATGAAAGAGAGGGACAGGAACACAAAAAGATGAAAGAAAAGGGAGAGATGAAGAGACCTGACTGATGTTATCAGTAATACCTGTGTGCTGAAGTGTTCAACTCAAAGACTGTTAGCGGTGGACAATCAAGAAACTAGTAATTATGTGGTCAATACAAAATATATCAGCTTATGTTCATCTAGCAGTCGTCATCTAAAAGCTACTTACCCCATCATGGATCAGAGACTTCCATGAGTGCTCCAGTTTCTTAATTATTCTGTCAGACAAAATTAGAAAAATAATATAGGATCAGCATTGTAATTGGTCTTCCCAAATACGCAGTGAAACCACTGTCACAATGCATAACATGATGTCTGTGTAGTGGATAATACAATGCAAGAAAATATACTGGTGCAGGAAAAGTGACGCAGTTCACTATAGTAACAAAAAATGCTCTGTGCCTCACCACAATAAACAAAAATATGCCTAAAGTGATTCCCACAATTACAGAAAAAAGTGATATAAGTGGCTGTGATGGGTGCCTGGGTCAGCAGTTGATGTCATTTTTAGATAAATTCTAAAAAAATAATAGTTCATTGAATGTTTATATTTGCCCTAAAGGTTTCCTCTGGCACATTTCATGCTCATTCATTTCTGTCACTTTTGTTAGCTAAACCTTCAGTATGTCTCAGCGGTTATGCCCGTCACTTAAACTGGTATGGCTAGAAGGTATAACTGTACTGTAGCTTGGTTCAAACCAGCCAGATCACGGTGCTAATGTCTACCTGTAGGATTGTAGGATGTCAATGATTCCAATAAACAGCAGGAGCCGCTCCCCCTTACCGCTCACAGCTGGAATACCCCCCATCCTGAGGGAGACAAAGACGAGAAAACCTCAAACCTCAAATACAGTTAGTTTCTACAGCCCTTAGTCACATAAAAGTCTGTATTTTTATGTAGGAGTGAACTACATGTGTTGTTTGGTGCACAAACATTTCTGAAAACACAGATTTCGTACGTGTCATCGTGGTCCAAGGTGTCCCTGCACATTGAACCTCCCTGTATGGACTCCATAGCAGTAGAATACAAGGCCCTCTGGCCTGGAGGTTTCTTCTCATCGCCCCCTGCTGGTGAGCCCTGGGTCTGCTGCTCCTTCTCAGCCAACATCTTGTTGTGAACCCCGAGTAACAAACTGTAGTCCATGATCTTAAAGCTTTCCAGAACCTGCCACGCAATACAGAAAATATATTTCAAGACATTTTCTAACCTCCCTAGAAGCCACTGCCCTGTCCTGTCTCTTTGTGTATCTTCCTTTGTTTCTTACATAATTCTTATGGAACGAATTTCTATATTTTTTTTGTTTGTGTTGTTGTATTCTCACATGATAACAATAGACATTAATGGTCTTAAACTTCCAGTTTTGACATGTTCACATTAAAGATGCTACCAGTGTACACACTGTATTTTTTGTAAAATGGTGAACAGACATTTGAGACAGTGTTGTGCTAAAATAAAATAAAGCCCAATTCAAAAACCTGGTAAAAAACAAATCTGTTGTCTTCTCAAAGTAAATCTCAGTTAACCTCTTCCATTCCATTCCATCTCTCTCTCTCTCTCTCTCTCTCTCTCTCACCAGACAGTCTCTCTGGAGCGTTTTGACCAGGGCGCTGTATGTGTCCTGGTCCAGAGTGAGACCTTCAGGGACGTCTATCAGAAAGTCCAGGTCTTTGAAGGTGGGTCTGGACTTTTCCCTCTCCTTCTTGGACGCCCGCCGCTTGTAGGTGGAGCCCTTCAGGTCGAACTTGAGGTGCATGCGCACGGCACGCGGTAAAACGTTGTTCATCACAACGATCCTGATGTTTTTCCCTCCAGACTGAACACAGTAGAGGCCGAAGAACTTTGGCAGCAGTGTCCGAGGGTTCTGGTTCAAATTCTGGAGAGTAGTTCCAATAGCGGATAGAGAGAGGAAGTTGGGTACATTAAATATCAAAATGTGTCCAATAAAGACAAATGTATCGCTACCAAAGAATTGCAAAATGTGGAAACGTGTTTTCAAGTCAAGGTCAGGACCCCGCAAAGCGGGCTTGGAGAAATCTCCATCATTTATGTAGTTTAATTATATGACATATTTGTAATAAGTAAATAATAATGTCCATTCATTTTATTTCAATGTTAGTGGTTATTCATACTGTATTGTTTATATTGCTATTAATATCTTGCCCAGGGTTTTTTTGTTTTGTTTTGGGGATAATGCATCAAAACATTTGAGGACCACTGTTACACCACAATACTACACACGCAATCTCAAACCAAAACGGATACATTTATTCTGTGATTCGACATGAAATGCTTGAACTCTGGGATTCCTTCCCGCAGAGCAATTCGTTGTCGCGGCCGTGCTCCCGTTCCCCTTCCACCTGTGTGTCCTTGCCGTGTGTATGCTTAGCCTGTTAAGGAGCATTATCCTGGGTCCACGCTCTGTCAGCTAACACCAAGGGCTTGGGATAAGGGGATAAGCACCAACAGTGGTTTCATCCACTGGATACATTTACACACACAACTCATACGTGCACATAAACACTCCCAACAGCGCACACACACTATTCAGTGGTTGTATTGATCTAGTCCCACTAGTATGTCCAGTATATGACCAGACTCTATCAGTTGTTAATAATAGCTTAGTCTCTCTCAAAGGCTGTTAAATTCATACTACAAATGTACGTCTCTATCCTATTTAGCGTCGTTACACAACACTGTATGCACTGTACAACATCAACTCACACCCCTGAGGCACAGACACTGTGCACAGCCATGCATGATGCAGTGTGCACAGTACTGTGACTTCCACAAATACTCTTTTTCCCCTGAGGGATTGGAACGACAAGAAGGAGGGGGCTTGATTTAACTCACCATGTAGTATCCAGGAAGCAGCTTCTGTAGAAACTCTGCCTCCTTGTGCTGGACAGTTTTAATGATGAACTCATCATCTCGTGTCACGTAGAATATAGAGCCGCTAGCCCCGGGATTGGAGAGCTCTATCAGTGGCTCATTACACAGGGAATACTGCATACATACAGACACAGGCTTACATTAACATTTGGACCGGGGCCAGCATACACTTAGGAATCATTAAGACCTGTACACATATACACTAAAAACAGTCAGCCCTATAAGTGAGGCTGAATGTCTGCTGCCATTACTTGGATCTTAACAAAGAAGCTTTATTTATGCTAATCCCCATCTGCCTACAGGTAGCTCTCAGCTCATATGTGTGACTGTATGTGCGCATGCACATGGCATGCACACACACACACGCGCACGTGTGTGTGAGCATATCGCTTATCATCAGAAGAGCACACTATTCGTGTTTCCGTTGATAAGCCTGCAGGCTAATCCGTCAAACATGGTTAGATGAGAGTGTAATCCTTATAATCACACACTTATTGCAAACAGAAACAAGCAGTCCCAGTTTCATATAAAATGATTTAAATGTCAAGACATGTACTATAATGTAGGAAGAAAGTATAGGATTCATTTGGTCAAAGTTACAAACTGTAGCAATATCCACGGCCAGTAAACTATAAGGCTAATCTTCCCGGTTGAATTATAGTGCCCCCGTTAGCCCCAGTTCACTGTTCACTGTCGAAGTACAGCTGTCCGCAAATATGCGGCGGTTGCAGGGGGAGGGGTAGATAACGCTGCGAGCCTGAAAGCCGTAGGAAGAGGGGTAGAGAGGACTAGCTGTTAGCGCTAATGTGCGGGAAGGGGCATGTCCCCTCTGAGATTCAAAGCCAAAAATACAATGTTTGCATAATGCTGGTTTCAGTGTGGAATCATGGAATAATGCTGGTTTCAGATCACTAGGGTGAATCCACTCACAAGGAGTCTCCGCTTTACAAGGGACGTTACAACCACAACAACTGCAATGCTTTGTTTCTCTGACAACTAGGTCTAGGAAGATAAATACTACAAATGTCAGAATCAATTAGTTCAGGACACCGAATATGCTGAATACATAATGGGCCAAACGACTGTTAACTCCATATGGAAGGCTAAAATGGTAGTACAATATCTTATATCTTACCAGGTAGTCATCAGGCCGTATTCCGAAGAGCTCTCGGAAGTAGCGGAAGGCCACGGGGGCATAGGTTTTAAACCTAAAATCTGGGTAGTGATGGGCAGGTGTCAGGTTGCTGCCCTCACTGCATGGAGCATAGTGGAGTCAAGGACACAATTTAGAAGAGGAGAAAATAGACGCAGTAATACAACCTTCCTTCTGAATACAGATACAAAATACAAAACACACACACACACAACACACATTCAGTTACTCACCTGGGGAAGAAGATGCTCTCCACCACATAGAAGTCCTGCATTAGCACATCTCTCTCGGGCTTGGAGCTCAGGTTGCCCACGGTGTACCCTATGCCCAGCTGGATGGCCCCTCTCAGGGCAGAGGAGGTGGTCTGGAGGAGGCAATGGGAGAAAGCTCAGCAGGAATTGGGGTGGGTGATTCTACAGCAAAAGAGAAGACACCTGTTTTCTCCTTGCGCAGCTTTTACAAGAAGACACTGGGGAAATGCACTGGGTTCGAGCGCAGAGTAAAATACAAAGTTTAAGCTATGCTGGGGTATCCTTCCCCTTGGAGCACCTCTTTTTGGGGGTGAAGCATCAAAACTGCTAGACATTTAAAAATAAAAAACCTTCTTGTATGTTGTCTCTCCAGAAGCGTCTACTCTCCTGTGGCCAATCTTCTTCTCGTGGGCTGGGCCCCCTCCGAACGGGGATGGCATCTGACAGAGAGAGGAGGTACAGTACGAAATATGTATAAGCTAAATTGCTAATTTAGTAGTAAAGCAAAAGTGGTTTATCAAGCAGTCACAAAAGAACCTGCTGAGACGCCTGTTGATGGTGTGAATGCAGATACAAGATTAAAAATAAACAGGAACAAAAGGATGGAGAGAGGTGTACTGTACCTCTGTCGCCTGAGCCTTCCTGGCTGGATCTGTGGACAGAGAGGGAAACAACAGCAGACATTGTGGAAACATGTCAGCTAGCAGGCTTTTTAATAATTAGGTATTACAAGTAATGCCTTTGCAAATCTTTCATCATTCAAGTAAAAATGACGTTGGAAAAGGTATCCAATGTCATCACAGATAGTTAATGTATAGGTCTACTTTAATAACACACCACACAGCAATTTAATAACACATGTGGTCACACTGAAACTTAATAAATGTTCCACTCACCAGCAGAGGAGTTTAACTTCACCCAATTCTAAAAGTTATAGATGCTATATGAATTTCTTTGATGATCCACAAAAGGTGTGATGTAAGTGTAATGTAATGATTCAGCGAGCGCTTTGAGTTTGATGTCTGGTGTTTTCTATTCCTGGTCTGCCTTGAGAAGGTTAAAATCTATCGGATTGACTTACTCTCTAATCTGACATCGCTGTCATTGGCTGATGTCTTTAGATACCATTTCCTGCCAATCAGCAGTGAGGATTAGGAGGCGTGTAGTGTACATAAAAGAAGAGCAATGCAGGCAAGGAAGCAAATGAAACAGTGGGAGTAAGATGACACACCATACGATGCTTTTCATTGTTTAACTAATGAAACTACATCCAGGTCATCTGAGATTACAAATAAAATGAGGTCAATTGAGCAGACGCTTTTATCCAAAGCAATTTACAGTGATTACAATTACAAGCAGGTAGGGGTTAGGCATCTTCTTCTAATGTTTTTGTACACATTGGCAAGAAAGAGCACCAATGGACAACCTGTGATACCTGTAGCTGTGACTTAAGGATAAAACTTCATCAGCACCAGAACAATAAGAATAACTGACACAAAGGTCCTGGAGGATTAAGGTTGCCAGTGAACACCAGGCCACAAAAAGGATGCCCTTCTGTGGCTCGTCTGGTTGAGATTAAATATTGCAATAGTTGACATGATTCAGACCTGTCCATGCTTAACACAACACATGACAGGGTTTTTGTTTTGTTTCTTGTTTTATGTTTCCTTAACATTTCTTAGTGTAGAATATTCTAGAAGGTTTGTTGGTGTGTGTGTCTGTGCGCGTCTGGCAGGGCAAAGAGGATTAAATCTCTCTAGTCAGAGTAAATGGTGGCCTGTTGCAGTGTGTTGAGACACAAACAAAAAATATAATCCCCTACTCCAGCACGACATCCTGTATGCAATCATAAATGCAGATACCTGCATGCATGCACATGCACACATTTTACCAATATTAGATTATGTAAACACTTTAAACTTTGGAGGCGAAGAAAACAGAGATTGTATGTTGACAAAATCTTACGCGGCCTAAAAAAAATTCATAATAAATAATTGGAATAGAGAAGAATTTGAATTCGGTTTGGACTGTATGCCATAGACTAAACTGTAGTGAGCTTGATTATGATACTTGCAGTGTCCATTTATACCAGCTGTGAACCACCATCACATAAGGCAACATATGCCTATTGGCAGTAGGCTATCTTGAATGCTGACGCGCAATCTAATTACGTTTTTTTATTATTCATTACCACTTCTTAGGTTTCTCAGACGGCACTCTTTAACCTTTAACAGTCCAATCAATATTTACGTATTCCATTCTGTAGCCATGTAGATTGGCCCAAATAATTTGTCAAATACACCCTGTGATAACTTGTCTTGCTCTGGACAGTTCGAACTTCCTCCCCCAATGTGTCAGCGTGGTATAAAACTGATGTTAAAATTACATGAACATTGGCTGGATGTAAAATGCATTAACTGACCGCGTACAGTATGTGCATGGCATGCTATACGAATAGGCTATATACAAACCGGAGTCCCCAGGGTCTAGCTGTAGCGAGAAGACAGGGGCAGCTATCTCGCTGGATCTCTCAGCATCCCCCGTTACCGCAGTCTTCGCGTCCATCTGCTCCTCCAGACTTGTCCTTCGTCAATGACTCGGATGGCTGTGCGACTGCATACGCTCATATTACGATGATTTTTACCCTTTCCATTTAAACTTGCTGTAGTATCAACTGCTGCTTAGGTAACATTTGTAGACAACATGATTCCATTTAAGGATGCAATGTAAAATTTCGCGTTTGGTGAAGTGAACTGTGCTGTTGTAGGCCTACAGAATGAATGGCAGCCTCTGCCAGTCCACCGCTGCTGTGCGTCATTCTCGCGCAAGGATGGATGTGTGGCATTAGCAGCATCTTGTGGTTCAGTTGTGAAGTGCCACGACAAACCTTTTTCAAATTACATTTGTGAAAGCCATTTGTAACTTAAATCGATTTTATTTATGTCTCCTCGTTGTTTTCTATGTTGATAACAGTGATATTAATATTAAGAAGACAGCATTTTATCCCACAAATAGATCTTGTTTAACCTGATCGGCTAAAAGGACAATATGCAATGAGAACAGTAGAACATACAGTATAATAATAATAATAATAATAATAATAATAATCTTTATTTGTAGAGTGAAAAAACAGTGTTTTGACAGCCAAACAAAGAAGAATATCCAGCAACCACAAACAAATAAATAAAAAAAGTAGCCTAGTAGCCTATACAGAGATAAAAAAGGATAGAGAATTAAAAAATATTTTGTACTTTTTAATTAATTAATTAATTAATTGATAAAGACAACATCACATGAAGACAACCCTATAAAAATGTCACAACAAAGAAGAATAGGCTACTCAATCCATTCAAAGCAATATAAATATATGAGGGGTGGAATCTATAAAAATGATTCATTCAGAACTGGGCCGACAAGAGAAGCAACACCAACTGCCACCCCGGAGGCATCACAAGTGACCATGGTCGGGGCATCAAGGCTGAAGTGGGCCAATATAGGCGGGGACGTGAGCTGCTGCTTGATTACGTTTACTGCCTCCCGACAAGCAGGGCTCCAGGACCAGGTGGAGTCCTTTTTCAGCAGTTGACGGAGTGGCGCTGTCGTATCTGAATAGGAAGCGGAGGTAGTAGGTGGCCATTTCCAGGAAGGATTCAGAGGGTCTGGTGGAGAAAGCACCACATGTGTGAGCCTGAACCCCAAAAAAACAATTTCTTCATCACCAAATGTGCACTTTCCAGTGTCGGTATGTGACGGTATGTTGCTTGAAACAGCAAAGCACTTGGTCCAGACGAGCATCATGCAGAGCTGGCCCGTGTATCATCCAGGTAGATGGACACGCCTGGGATCTTGTGAGCCCCTGTGCAGTGGGGAGGCGGTGAAGTGGCTGAACCCCAGAGCATGGAATAGATCAAGGCCCATGATGTTCGCTCCCACTTTTGTCACAAAGAACTGAGCATCAGGTGCATGTTGGCTGCCGTACTGCACTGATAGGTGAACCATCCCACAGGTTGGAATAGGGGCGTGTCCATAGCCGGACAGCGGAAACACAGCCCGCCTCGAGCGGCAGTCGCGAGAAGAATTTACTGAAAGTGGCGTGATTTATTAGTGACACCTTTGCCCCAGTATCAACAAGCAGTAGGATTCTAGAGCCCCCCACTACACAATTGCAGCATCTCAGTTCATTTTGCTGGCCATTTACTGTGTTTATGTGGACCGCTGATGAGCTGTCAGTGCCGTACGAGTGGGTGGGAGGTCAATGACACCAGTGGGCAGAATGATTAAACGGCAGCGTTTACCTCGTGCCAGGCATGATGATGCCCTGGCACAGTGTCCAAAGTGGATATATACAGTATACAGTACCCACTTTCTTCGCAGGAAAATCATTTCCCAAAATGATTAAACTTTAGATGATTTATAGATTAAATACATACACATCTGTCAAAATAGCTTATTGTTTATTTTCAAGATATTGTGTCAGGTTAGGCCTACTTGTAAAACTGGCCACTGTTTCAAGTTTGCTACTATAGCTATGGAGATAGCTCAAAACCTTTTACAAAGAAGGGCGAGCCAGTATAAAGCCGTCTTTTTACGCTGTGTAAAAGGGGCTTAAACCGCTGCCGGCCCGATCTAACATGAGCACGACCCTCCCACTTAACGCCGCTCCTGCAAGGCAGTGTCCACCATCTGCGCCAAAACTGCCCAATCTAAGGCGAAAGAATGCCAAAAAAATCCACCTACAAATCCACAGTAGGTCCACACTGTTTTTAGGAAAGATAGTGTTGACTCCACAGTATGTCTATTTATCTTCAAGTATGTTTGCACTAGTTTGTGACGTAATTGTGTTTTAATGTTTACATTTTGTTGTCATTTGATGCAAACTTATTTCCAGTGAATGCTAGAAATATAATAGAAAGGGAAGTTTGTTAGTGTATGCATTTATTTTTGCTCATCTTATATACAGTATAGTATTCTATCTATTTTAACTTGTAGTTCATCCATGGCTCCAAACTCAACCTTTATTCATTTGGTCCGAAGTAACTGCTGTTCATAGGACAAAGGAGTGACCTGCCTTTTCCTTCTCCTTTGTGGACACGAGTCCAAGGAGCACTCAAGAAGAGTATACCATGTGTACCGGGGACCAAGGTTACCATATTCAAATGTATTCGACTGTAATACATGTAAAGTGTATTTGACTACGCCACGCCGTTATAGACGGGAGCCCTCTTACTATCGAGCCATCTATAATAGAGCATGCAGATTCTTGCGAGCTCGGGTGTGAGGAAGCCAAATTTACAACAAAATCAGAGAGTTCATGAAAGAAACAAGGGGTTTATAAAAGGAGCACAATGTTCAATCAGTAAGACATGGGTACAAATACAAAGATGAAAAAAAAATTCAAATAACTCAAGAACATTTAAATAAGACCCAGTCTCCAAAAACTATACAGACCCACAATTAAAGAGATCTCTCTAGAGGATAGCTGGATAGAATATACAATAAAAATATACACAGATAAAGAAAAGTTAAAAGATAAACAGCGAGCCTTCCCATGCAAGCTACTGCTGTAGGCTACCTGAGAACTCTTCCTCATAATTACAAGAAAACTTGTCTGACAGATTGTTTTTATTTCCAAATTAATTCAATACGCTTGTAGGCTTGCGATCAGATAACAAATTGGCTCATATATTATTTCACGCGACTGTCAACAGAATCATATTTCACTGGCTACACAATATTGGTAACAGGTAGCAGGCAGATACATAGGAACTGATACATAGAACAGTCAGAAACGTTATGTTGATTAGCCACATTTATAAAATTATAAAAGGATCAATTTTGTTGGCAGGGACCTGATAACATACTAAAATCAAGATGTTTCTAATGATTGAATACAGTAAACAGTATGTTTGAAGAACCGCTGTATAAAAGCAATATAACAATGGAGGTTATTTAGTATAGTGGTATACTTTTAGCATATAGCGTTAGATTTATAAAACATTCTATAATAAAACAGACAACCATAAAGATGAGTATTTATTTTGCAATTGCATTCTGAAAACAGAAATTAATGCAGACAGTCAAATGTCAAATTTAACCCAAACTGCTTTTTAGAGAAGTATTACACATAAGATAAATCTATGACAGCCTGTATTTGTACAGAACATGCATGTATATCTATATATTACTACACGTATAATTGTTACAAAGCACAAAATCACAATTGGATGGTTAATATTACTATCCGACATTATTTCATGCTGAGTAAGTGTACATCTGGAAGTCCTTCTCCTATGTCCTTATGGGGTATTGTGTAGGGGTACGTCTGGCATTGGCTGCACGCTGGGTTTCATCAGGTCTGCCCTCCCCATACTGGGTTTACAGACAGGCCTTCACTTGTCCAGACACACCCACCAATACCCAACAGTCCACAGGAGAGGTCAGGTGTCACACACAAACACGTAAGTCAGATCATTTACAGGTACTTGGGAAGATCTTTTTCAACCACCTGCAAGTAGAAAGACGACACAGATATTAGGGAAGGACTGACCCACATATTGGCACCTGTGGTGTGCTGGTATAGACTGGCATTATTGGTGAGGTACCCATAATAAGTTATGATTGTATGGACTGGTATTATTACAGGCAAGAAAATGTGGCTAATGAGTTTTGGGTATTGACGTACTTTTTGGAAGTTCTATACCACAGCAACACACCCAGTCGCTTTCATTATATGTATATCTTGACTCATTTTCTTTTCCTTAAAAACTGTATCCCGCGATAAAGTGATACTTACACTGGGGTCATCGGTTGGGCCATATCTCTTCACTACTTGTCCTTCTCGATCAATAAGAAACTATGGAGGGCAGAGGTGTCAATGTTAGAGCGTTCGTTTTTAGGTAATATTTAGCTAAATAAAAAGAACACATTGTACTCTATTCTTGGAATGGAAATTTACCAAACAAGTTAGTTACCTTTGTGAAGTTCCATTTGATGTTACTAGGGAAGGAAGAAAATCATAATACCGTCTGAGCAACTTGAACCCGACAGACAAAAGGTAGATATGGCACATTTTCTAGTCCAAGAACAATAGATAACTTCTTACTGCAAGTCTTCAAGTTGGTTTTTATCAACTTCTCTTCTGCTTTTAATTGCATACAGCCACACATTCTTGTACAATGGCACACTTTGACATGGATGTTAATACTGTGCTGGCTTATGAGTTTATTTAACTGATTGTTCCCAAAGGGTGAGTAAATGGGGGCCTCTCTAATGTTCTTAAATCTTCTGATTCCTCACAAGGGTGTCTTCTCTCACCTCTGCAGTTTGTTTTGTACACCTATGATTGTGTAAGCCAGCGGCGCCCACGCCTGTAGGCAGAGTACGCACAGTGCGTACCCTAGCGAGTGTTGCCAGGTTGGAGGTTTACCATGGACTAAGCTGCTAGCCAGTTTTAAAGGCAGATCTTGACAAATTTGGGGAGCATGACCCGTAACCCAATCTGGCAAGGCAATGTGTTCTGGGTCTCGAAAACCTAGCTGGGCAAGGCTACGACAGTGCTGGAAATATAATTGTGAAGGTTCGGGCCGTGCAAAAGCGCATCAGAGAACTCTACCTGCCGGCACAGCACGTGCACTGTAAGAATCAGGCGTTGAATCTGGCCATTGTCCCTGCCACAGTAGGCTACCAAGCTCCCCGTCATTTGCAAAGCACTTGAGAGACAAACTGTCGTTTGTAACGGCATCTCCAAAGAGATTATACTGCGATTAAAAAAAAAATTAAAATAAAAAAAAAAAGGCAGTAACACAAAAGAGCGACTTCAGAAAACTTCTGTTAAATGCTGGTCCCAACTTGTGTTTATCAACTGTCATGAGCAACTATGCAGACGTGCACACCATGCTCTCTCGTCTACAGTCAGAGCGCGCATGCAGTAAAGCAGCAGTGTCGCTCACCTGTGTTCACAATGCAATGTCTGTTACATGCAACTTTTGGCCTGATTTTTCTCGTGCTGTGGGCGCTTTAATTCCCTTGCATTTATTTTGAAAACACTGAAGTTAAGTTAAAAACAAAACTTTACTCTAATTTTAAAATGTACTGCTGTGGGAGGCAATGGCCGATTGGACACTTATTTTTCGCGTACCATGCAAGGAAAACCTGCGGGCACCCCTGGTGTGAGCAATCGTGAGTCCAGACAAATAACATTTGCAGATATAAACCGTTATAGTGAGTCTTCTCAAACATGCCGAGACATGCCATGGTCCAATTGTTAATGAGTTTCTCATCAGGATGAACCGGTAGAGGTGGTTAATCAGTATAAATATCTAACTCAGCTTTAGCCCAATCTAAATTAATATTTAAAAAAAAAAGTAAACTGCATCTATTATTTTTAAGAAAGCTTTGTTGTTTTAATGTAGACAAATCACTTATGAAAATCTTTTAATAAGCCTTGAAATATTTCTGTTGAGGCACCAGTCCAGCGACTCTGTAGCAAAATCAATTAGTAACAGTTTCTTGTTCATTTGCAAATGGAACCCAATATGTGCATGCATTATTGTTGGAAGTGGATTTATTCGACTATTAAATACCAAATGGAAGAAAACCAATGGAAGTGCTGCTTTTTTGCAACTTCACTCACATCATTTTGTGTGTAGGATAAGGAAGAGAAAAAGGGAGAGAGAAAAAACAAAAAACAAACAAACACACACTCACTTCCCCAGAAGACCTTTGCCCTTGGGCTGTGCCTTCATCCACTTCCAGAGAGGATGAGCATTGTCTCCATTCACCTCAATCTTGCTGAAGAGGTCGAACTCTGCCGAGAAACCTTTGGCAAACTCTTTTATCTCTGCATCAGTACCTGGCTCCTGGATGCAACAGGATACACAGTCACAGAATTAAGCTTTTATCCAAAGCGACTTACAATTAGTACATTTGTCAACAGTTGAACTGGTTAACCACCAGTTTTTGCAAGCAAATAACATTCTCCTAGAATAAGGACAGCATCATGTCATAAGGATACTTCACTTTTTTTTAGTACATTACTCAAAAGTTATCATTCACTCCTCAAACCAGTCATTAATTCCTTAATTTCCTCCTTTCTAAATCCCAGAGTAGAAAGGAGGAAACAATTTTTATTTATTAAAAAAAAAAAAAAAAAAAAAAAAAAGGGAGGAAACGAGGATAGAACAACGATTGTTAGAGGATTTGTTAGTGGGATTGGTGTTATGGAGGTAGAAAGATCGGTGGCTTTTAAGTCTGTTGCAGAAGTTCGGTAGTGACTCTCACACACCCCGTATAGGCTCAATGCGTGCAATGGTTTAGAGTATAAATTCCTGTTTACTTTAACTAAAAGCTGTCTGAGGCCATTTCAGCACAAGTGTTTCCACACACACACACACACGACATTAAAGCCAGGAATTCAAAATGACACATTAGGGAGAGGTCAATCGCCTCCCTATGTCTTAAACATCCTCCCTGTTCATCCATCATCAGGCAGCATGAAGACAAGTGTATGGCGTGTCACAATAAGATCCTCCGACTCATGGTCAGTGATGAGTTTTACCTGACCGCCAAACTGATTGCAGGGAAATCCCATGATGCGTAAACCTTTATCAGCATAGGAGGCGTGCATTCCCGCTAGCTGAGTGTAGTTTACCCTGGTCTTGCCTCATTTAGAAGCTACATTAGTGATGATACACACAAAACCCCTGGGGAGAAGAAAAATAAAAAAGCTCATGTTAGATGAATACTTTTGGAAAGTACCCAGTAAAGTTCTTCACCTCTGATCTAATTCAGAGGTAGTTTTCTGAATTGTACTTGATGGTGTCCTATGTCAAATCTTGGCTTTTGACCGCTTTAAGAATCTTTATAAATAAGCACCGCTGTTTTGAGCATCTAGCCAATCAAATTAGAAAATAGTATGGTAGAATCCTAGTACAGCTACTATGGCAATAGGCAGGATCACTGCTGTGCCTTACTTGTACTTCTCAAGGGAAACCTCATTGCCATCAATGTCTTTGACAGAGAACTCATAGATGGACTTAGCAGAACACCAATCGCCAGGCTCAGTACACTGTATGTAGAAGCAGTAAAGGAGATGTGGGAGAAAAGGGGAAATAAAGAAGAAATATGTTGATGCTAATTAACATCCCAGTCACTTCTTCCGTAAAGACCCAAATTTAGCTCTTCCTGGTTAATGTGATGAGGCATGTTTACACTAGACAGAACAGGTGTCAACTTTAGGCAGCCCTGCAACAATTGTATCTTCAACAAGGATAATCTGTAAACAACGAAGAGTGTGTGGAGTATACCTGTGTGCAGTGTGCAAAAATTTTGTTCCGTCCATAAAGTGGTTGTTATTCAAGGAAGCACCACAAATTATAGCATATATGATGATCGCCAAAAAGTGTCTAGTGTAAATTCAATAACATTTATTAATGCGTTGATTAAATATAAAGCGCTAGCTTCTAGCACACTGGCAATGCTATCTGGGCTAACTGGATGCTCGTTCATTTTGCGGGACTATTTCCCTGTTGCACCACAATAAAAATAGAAATACTAAATGTGACCTTTACAATTGTCTAGCAGTATAACGTTGATATTAGACGTCGCACAATATACTACACAAAAAAACATAAATAAATTAACTCGTAAGTGCTTACCATTGCTCTGGCAACTGCTTTACTACCCAGCACCCCTAATACAATCGTTGATCTGTGCAACCACATTTATAGTTTGGACCTTGTCAAGTCACGTGATTTATAAACCCGCCTAGTAAGGTCATTTTGAAGATCCTCGCCAATCTCGTTATATATCCGTGAGCATACGTCAATGGCCGTCGTCCATGTGTAACGGTGTTGATATCTATGTTAAATTCATTTAAATGGGGACAACGCCATCTAGTGGTAAGGCAGGGAGGTCAGTGCAATAAACCCAATTGCATTCTGGGAGTTTGCTCAGACGCGATTTCCTGCTTTGCTGGTAGGTAACATGACAGATGGTCTAAGCGAAGTATAATTATTTTCTTACTAATAATTGTATTTGTACATTTCTTGTAGGCGTGCTAGTGTGCCGCTGAATGTGATATTCCTCATTT
>JAOEHI010051247.1:0-19072 GCA_025447815.1 Percopsis transmontana | reverse complement strand
TATGTAAGTATGTTTTGTATGGTTCCCTTATGTAATTATGTGGTAGTCAGTATGTCTGTATGTATTTATGTTTGTGTGTGTTTGTGTCTACCCCTCTTGTAATATAAAATATATATACGGTAAATAAAGTTATAAAAAAAAAATATATATATATTTTATTTTGAGACATTAAGCTGCAGCCATAGCCTATGTTTACATTGTATAGCCAAAGCTAATGGTTTAATGTTGTGAGGACCAATTACCAGGCAGCAGAGCTCAGTCTTATATTTTATTATTTTCTACATTTTCTTATTTATGTTAATGTTAATATTCACTTATCTTTAGATTCTATAGAAAATATTCTATTAAATAAACATTGTTTGTTTATACATCATTCTGTTCTGTATAGGTCTACTTATTTTTAGCAAACTTTTTTAAAGGAGGGAGGATTATAGTGGGAGCACTGGGGTGTCAGGTGTGGCAATAGCAAATGGTTTACATGGATCACGGGTCAGGTAGGAGGACCCCTTAGCAGAATTTTGCTTAGGGCCCCAGGGAGGTCAGGACCGGCTCTGCTTACCACTTACTTACTGAAGGGAGAACCTGAACACAGTAAACTGCAAAGTTCAGAATAGTAGCTTTAAAGAACACGTTAAAACGATAGCTCATCAACAAAGATATTAAGATTGTGAGTCTGCAAGGACCTTCAGTTTTTGGTTTGCTAACACTCAACAATGGATAAGTTAAACAGTACATCATTTACAGCCTCTGTTTAAAGCCAATATGTACCTAAGATAAGCTGCTGCCAAATTCCCAAGTCTTACTGTAACATGTCTGTTGGCTTGGAAAGATTACACCTCCGCTTTGTATTTGCCTCTCATACTTCCTGTTTGTCCTACGCCTTTGTCATATCCCTATGGTTTATTATACTGAATACAGGTCAATACTGGTGTCCTGAACACAATTGTGTGATTATTGTGTTTGTTTGTCCCACCTTACACCGGAGGCTTTTGTCGCCTTGTGTTGGAATGTGTCCAATTATCTGATTTTCAAAGTTCAACCGTGTGTCAATTCAAACTACTTATTGAACTGACAAAGCATTCAGAGAAAGTCAGTATATATGGGGTGTCTGGCCCTCTGGAATGTTGGCTGTTGATTCCTAAAGACTCAAAACACATCAGCTAAGTCAATGTGAGAGTGTGTGTGACTGCGTGGCTGGGATCTGTTTTTCTGGCTATGGCGACAAGTTAAAGTCTAATAGACCTAATTAATGTTGTGTTACACTCAGGGGATCTAAAGGTTGGATCTTGCCCGGATACACACACACATTCCACCTTATACAGTTAATCATTTTCATTTACCAGTACCAGTCTTGTTAGCATTTGTCCGATTTGTATTGTTTGGAATTTTTTTGTGTTGTTTGGTATTTAGGAGCATGTGGGGTTATAGAGCCTGGATCTTTCAGCTGAGAGATGACCATTCTAATCTTCCAGACCATCTCTTAGTAATATTACATGCCGGGAAAGTCACGTTGCTGTCAGCTAACAGACTGGGTCAACAGTAGCTTCACAAACAGACGAGACAGAGTCCTGTGGGCAGACACAACTGCCTGCTCCATGCTGCCACCACACACTGTAAATATCAAGCTGGCCTTGGAGTAAGACAGACCCCGCCAGCCCTGTCCCTGGAGAGGAGAGGAGAGGAGAGGAGAGGAGAGGAGAGGAGAGGAGAGGAGAGGAGAGGAGAGGAGAGGAGAGGAGTAGGAAGGGAGAAGGATGGCAAGAAGGAGTGATGGAGAAATAGGAGAGAGGATGAGGAGAATGGAAAGAGCGAGTAGTGAGGACTGATAAAGAATGGAGGAAAGAGGAAAGAGGAGAGGGGGTGCTGGGGTTGCAGGCCAGACAGAGAAATGACAAGTCGAATCAGTCAGACCAGGATGACAACGTGACAACATGTGACATCGCCCTCGTTACACACACACACATTCACGTTATGTCACCCAGTAATACTAATATATATGAAGTCAAATAAGTTCAGTCAAGTCAAAAGTATTTTACTTTTTCCGACTGGGGTTGTAGCCTTGTACTTAAAGCTGCAATAAGTGATGTTTTTGTTGTTAATTCAGTTGTATGGTGGAGTAAGTAATACATTGTTCCCAGACAATCGCTATAGACCAGCCAGTGCACTTGAGTGTTACTTGATTGACAAGGCACCGGAAGTGACCTAACAGCATGGCACCATGAAGCCAGTTTAGCAGGGGCTACATGGTGTCCTGTTCGGGCCAATACCACCTCGGTTTAAGCTTGGCTCCCTCCGTTGCCCACCCTAGACAAGCTCGGCCCCCCTACGTTGCCGCAGTTTAACAAGGAACTGATGTGCTGATCTTATTTACACGGATACAGCATGCATGCGCTACACTGATTCATGTTTACACGCCCAGTAACTGACTTCTCATCTTGCTCAGTAGACTAAGAATGTAGCTAGTTCTCATGGTTGCCTACAGTACACTGACTTGAAACTCTGCGGTGTGGAAATTCTTAACAGTGTCCAAGGAAGACATTAAGAATTTCACTTTACTCATTTTGAAATACAACACAGAGAGCAAATCTATTGGTATATTATTGTTCATTTCACTAAAAAGAGTAAGCTATGTGGCTTATTTTTATCAATCCGTCCTACTAAATGGACGCTGCCTTGTAAAAGTGTAAAAAGGCAATGAATGTGAGCACTGGCTAAGGGACCGTAAAAAAATATTAAATGAGCACGTTTAAAACAAAATATCTCTGCATATAAATGACCTAGAGTCGTCAAATAAATTGACGGCTGTACTTGTACTTAAAATAAACGGACAAGTAAATTGTTATCTTGAAATTAAAATACTAAAATGAAATATCCTACCTGTCTAAATGCAGTGCATATGGTTGCAGTGTTAAATCAGTTGCACAGGTAAGTAACACCAGTGAATGTGCCTTTAGATTTTATATGTGCACAAGGCCATTCTATGCTCTTTGGCGATACAGGGGTATGTAGGCTATCTATTGGCATTATTATGTAGACTACCATAATCTTCGAAAGATTTTTACTACAGCTCTTCACTAAAGGTTTGTTCGGGATAGTCACATGAAACACTGTTGAGCTGTAGCCTAAATGTCTGTTTGAGTAATAGACAGGTATGCTCTTTATTAACATCTTTCTATTACTTAACATGCCTTCAAAAGGGTGACCTAGATATGTCAGACACTGTTGCACAACAACCAAATCGTTCCCCAGTTTACGGGGCAGACCAGGCCAACGGTTCCGCTTATCTTCCCAACACATCATTATGAGATGTCAGATGGAAGAAACATTGTATCTCACAGACAAATATATACAGTATTCAATGCAAAGTTGTCAAGATAATACAATATAGGATAGGATTACAATTACAACAATTAAGTCATTTAGCAAATGCTTTTATCCAAAGTGGCTTACAATTACATGGTGCTATTACATGGAGCACATAGGGGTTAGGCATCCTGCTTAAGGATGCTTACAGGTAGGCCACCTCTGGGGCTTGAAACCAGGACCATCCGGCTGGGAGTTCAACACCTAGACCACTAGACTATCCTGCCCCCCATGAGATAATATCCCTAAAGGAAAATATGGGCATTAGAATACCAGAGGAAACTGAGCAAGATAAAACCTCCACTGTGTAACTATTTCCATGAAGTGACAGCACTGTTATTCTCATATATGTCATATATACGTATAACAGACTCAGGTTGGGTGTATTAGGGTCAGGGGCAAGAACTCTTGTTGTAAACAGGAAATTATGTTTAAACATTAAAAAAATAAGCTTGGCAGGCCATGTGGACTTTCACATGGCATATGAATGACCCTCATTAGTCACTGTTTCAGAAAGTATACTGTGCAGGCTTAAAGTACTACCATACAGTGTCAGAAGTACAGTTTGTAAAGCCAGTATAAACTTCACTATTGAACACAGACGTCACAAAGCACCAACTGTCGGTGTACCAGCGTTTCCTGAGGGAGAGACATCATCTTCCTCCTTTCTTTTCAGTAGTTTATTTAGGATTAGGGCATTTAGCACAACTCACGTTGCGATGAAGTGACATTAGACTAACACTAAGATCTGCTGAGATCCTTCTCTCTCAGCAGCCCTATCAGCAGCTGAACATACAACACATTCTCTCCTCCTGAGATCAATAATTATTACCTTGATACAAGTTCATTGTGTTTGCGTGTGTATGTGTGTGGGGTGGGTTGTGTGTGTATTTACGATAATGTGTGTTTGTGTGTGGGTGGTCGTGCCAGTAATCAGGTATGTGTGGATACTGCAGTATGATAGGAAAATATTGCAGTAAACTGTAAGTACTACAGAAGATCATGACATTACTACAACAGGATGTATGGATATGGCTCCCACTGGCTGTGAGCTCCCAGAATCCTTTGCTCCCCTGTACTGTCTGAGAGCATCCTCAAGTTCTTTCTCTGTGACTGGGCCAAATTTTCTGCTCCAGTTTGTCAGCAGTGTTCACACATGGCTCCATACACATCTCTGCTTTAAAACACTCGCCTTAAATCAGCCAGATAGATGCAGAGACAGAAGCTACTATGTAATTACATGAAGCCATATATTTATAATGCAGCACACCTCATTCCTTAAATATGTATTATCTGTCTTGATATTTATATAGCTATAAAGTTATAGCCTAGTTACAACAGACAGTGCATGCAAGGGGCAATATCTGTGTGGCTGCGTGTACAATAACTCAAAATGCAGGTAATCCATCATGAAAAATGTGTTCCTTGCAACGAGAGGTACAGTCTACCTCTCTACCAAATTTCATAGCAGCCCCCCGCTTTATGCCTAGCTCCCTCTACCCCTCCCCCCCCCACACACACACACACCCCAATGCCAGCCACTGAATTGGCAGAAAACTTAATTCATGTCTCACAAGTGGCTTTCTATAAAAGTACACAGCATATAAAATACTTCTGTTTATCTGTGGTGATGTGTTTAAGTTATTTCTGTCTGTCTGTACGTATACATTGTGAGCCTAAATAGTTATTTTTTATGTATTTATAATGTTACTTACATTTTGCCAACTTAATAAATTCTTAATAATAATTGAAACCAATGTTGAAACAGATCAACATACAATATGTACAGTATACTATATCTATTGTAAATCAATTCACGTGTCAATCTTTTATCTCTATATATCTATGTATTTTGTAAAGCAAAAACGTGCATGTATATATGTGTTGTTTTGGGGTGTTTTTCCATTAGTAACACTTTCATTCTAGCCCATCGTCTTCTTCCATTCTTTTATTCTCTTTAAACTCCTCCCTGGTCAGGACAGATGGACCGTATTGTGTGTGTTTGTGGTCCAGTAATCCTTGTCATTGTCATGTTGGGGGTGGGGGGGCTGATACCTGCTGTCTGAACTGACACAGTAAAGGTTAAAGCTGTCGTGGGATTTCTGTCCAACTCAGTCCCACCTCTGCAGTTTTAATGTTTTAAAAATATATAATACCATGTTTGTGTACCTGTTTGTCCTGACTGAACGATATTGCTGGATGATAGTATTTCTTATGAGCTTGTAGAGAAGGTTTACCATGATAAAAACACATGGCACACGGCATCTTTCTTCTCCTTGTTCTACTATTGTGTCCATTAGTCATTCTAGAGGGCACGATGGTTAGGGTGGCCGACTCCCATCCAAAAGTTATTGGGTTTGATCCCCAACATGTGGTCTTTCTGTAAGCATCCTTGAGCAAGATGCCTAACCCCTATCTGCTCCTTAATACAAAGAGTTTTGTCATAAAAACAACCACATCATCAACGTACAGAGATTGTTACGTTTGGAAAACCTCCATTGTGTTTTAGCCACTGCTGCTTGCAGGGTAAATTTAGTTTTTGTGTCTCACCAGACTGTCTCATGGACGTTGACCAGCGACTCTGCACGCCCTTCAAAAACCAAACCACATAACAGAGAGCAGCCCATTGTGCCATCAGATAATACTGAGGCATTGTCAGTCAGATGGTGCTGAGCAGGAGAGGGTGTCCATTGTCTGCTGTGTGAAGCTGTGATAGGAACGGACTCCCGACGTTCCGAGAAACTAGCATGACTGGTAGAATATGTCTGTTTCCTGGTACAGGGGTGATTAGCATTTTGAGTGGCTCAGCCTCTGTTCACAGGACTCTGCAACAGCTAACAGAGAGCTTCATAGAGCTTCCTTTTGCAGATGCTATAAAGACATGGTCTCCCAGAGATCAGAGCCAACAGAAAAGATGGGTCCCTGTAACACGTGTGGCACTGCATGGCAGGGACGTGCAGAGAATTCCACAGGGGCAGGGGCTCAAATGTAAAAAGAGGTACATGAACATATATTGTGTGTGTATATATATTTGAAGTATACTTATATATAAATAAATATATGTTTTGCATTTTTAGTGTAGGTAGATCTCTTTGATTTGTTAAAAGTAGCTCTCAAGTCAAAAAAGTGTGGGCACCCCGGTTGTAAACAAACTGTGTGGTTACAATTATGATTATGAGACTACTGATTATTTTTTTGACCTTGACAGAAATAATGACAAAAAAGGTATGACGTGGTATCACAACAGCTTGATTAAGCTCAGAGAATAAAAGATAAATATAGATTATGCATTTAGGTGTAGGCTTACAGTTTTTAACGATTGCATTTATCAATACTGAGTCAACTTTTTAGTAACTCTTCACACAGATGTCTTTACCAGCTAGACACAACAGTTAATATCATGACCAATATGCACCTACAGTAATGGACCAAAACCCTTTGTACATGTATAATACAAGATATTATAGTAATGCTAGTCTAGCCTGTCTCTTATTTGGCCACAAATTCTAATCCACGTCATACCTTATGTCCTCTCTTGCAATACACCTGGGAAAGAATCCCATTGCATGCCTCATTCATCCCTGGCAATCCTCTGCAGATATGTCCAGGCATCCAGCATTCAGTGCATTTAGGAGGGACATCTGATCATGTGGATGGTGGTCATACACTTTTTACCTCTATGAGGATTAGACACTTCCAACATTTCCAAATATATTGTTGTCTGCCAACACCCTATCTAGAATTTTCTGTTTTATGGCATTGGTCTATGTATAACATGATCAATCTCTCTTCTTAAATATAGTATTATATATATATATATATATATATATATATATATATATATTTAAATATAGTATTATCTAGCAAAATACAGAAAATTATATTTGTGTTGTACTCTTGTAGGTTTTGAACATAAGTTTAACAGTTTTGTAAAAAAGATGTAAACATTTGCAAAATTTGCTAGATAAGCCTATACAGTAGTTTGGGTTTGAAAGATAAAAGAGTTCATGAATTTAGAGAGATTCTATCAGTGAGTGAAATGCTCTGTGAGAATACCTGCTCTGGTTGAGAGCCCCTGCTTCTATGTAAGTCGATTAATTAATGTAATCCTACAGACTGTGTTGTTGAAGGATTCAAAACATTATCAGCTCTTGAAGTTTATTTATCACAAATGTAATTCTCCTGAAGGCTGACGTTCAGTGCTGAGTGTTCTATTTGTAGTCCGAATAATTTTACTTGCTTGTAAAATTATTGGAAAATGACACCTGTATAGTATTGGTATAGACTGGTCTCCAGTAATAGCTAGAGTTGCAGTATATCAGTGAAACTATATAAAATTATGCTCCACCAACAAAATGCCATATTTAAATAATTTAGTTTATAGATGCAGAATATCCAATTGTTCTTTAGAGATCAGGCCAGATTGCATCTGTCAAACTACAAATATGATATACTAAACAAGTCTTATTTCTCGTGGGTTGAGGCGTCAGGTGTTGAAAGTCCTCTCTCCCATCGAGGGGACAGATGGCCATTATACATGGAGACAGGTTTAGAGGAGAGGTTGCCAACAAATTGAGCCAAGAATCTGCAGGTGTATGTGTGTGTTCAGCCTTCCTGGGATGCTGGAAATGTTATCTAGCTGCTCCTGTCACCATTAATCACAATGTAGAGACACTAACAGCTACTGGAGAGTTCCCACTCTTAGGTAGGAAGGAAGACACAACAAGTCAAGTCAAGTTTATTTATATAACCCTTAATCACATTACAGCCCACATTTCACATGGAAACAAACACCTATTACTCCCATCAGGCAAGGGAAAAACGCTTGGGTGAAAAAAATGGAGAAACCTTGGGAAGGGACCACAGAGAGAGGAATCCAACTCTTCCTTAGACCCTAGGAAGGGTTGGATGCAAATGATACCAAGGCAACACTCCCAATTTAGCCGTTACAAAGTGTAAAACACTATATCCCTTCTCGCACTCTTTAATAACTTATCCCTATCTGCGTTCGTGAATAGCAGGCTCCTGTCCGACAAGACAAGTTGTGAATGGCAGCTATAGAATAGACAGCTATTGAAGCTGGGCTTCAATGGGATCCTATGGCAGATTCAAGTACACTTTGTCTAAATGGCACAAATATCAACGTTAATTGGACAACAGACCTTTAACATGTCATTTTGGGTCCAATTGCGGTCAATGAGAGCTTTCGCATAGGAAAAAACATCCTAATGTTTATTGGACAGTAGGCTTTCTTTAATGCATTTTTGTCCCGCCTGTAAGCCCGGCTCCTCTATTTGATGATTGGCAGATTTCTCAATAGGGGTGGACCCCGTAAAACAGCCAGTCATCGACAGATGATTGGCAGAAAGAGGTTTTCTACTTCGTCTATCAATGTAATAAGAGTGCTCGATGCAGCAGCGTGAGTCGGTGGCAGACACTGCGAATGTTGTAGACCAGATTTTAGAGAGGTCGCTTGATTCTTTTACTCAGGAAAGGCTCAAATTGATTTAATTCAAAACGCAGGGAGCAAAAACAGGTAATTTTAGCTAACTTGAAACATTAGACCAAGCTTTCCCAGACATTTTTCTCTCACGGGACAATATTTATGATAAATATCATACACCATTATGATATTAAACATACACAAGTCACAAAATATAGGGCATATTTATATTTAATTGGCTCCTTACTATTAATGTGAAACATGGGATTGTTTGGTTGCATATAATGCAGGGATTCTGGCTGATACTGATGAGTAAACTGGTAAATGTTGACAGATGACCTCACACAAACCTGTCGGAGGCCCACTGATGATAGCATGTCCCGTGTGAACGAGGAGAAACATTTCCAGTGTCCCCTTTGTAAGATGCTCTCGCCACAAACCGAGTTTGCAAAACGGAATCCTCAGAATTTGTCAGTGCTTGTTAGCTGCATGCACACGTTTAACTTATTCAGATGTTGTCAAGGCATTAGGATTTTTGTCCCCTGACCATGCTGATGAATCCCTTCGTTCTCTCCACCAGTGCACACACCTACACAATCTTTCCAATTTAGTCCTCATTTCTCAAGATATTCAGATGTCACTCGAAACACTTCCTTGCTTGTTATTTTTTCTCAGGCAATATTTGACAAAAATTCTCCTTAATGCTCTCCCCATCAACATATCTCACATTTGCAAGTAGTTGTGCATGCCCACTGGCATCCATTGTTTCATCCAACTGCAGTGCTAATTTTCTACTCTTTGATTTTCACAACATCCTCTATGTCTACCGACATATCTTTAATGTGTCTGCCAATTGTTTTGTTTGAAAAGGGAACTTTTGATATTTCTCTACTCACAATAGCTTTGCACAGGCAGGATTAAAGTTTCGGGCTACGTTGTAAGACTTCTTGGATTTAGCCACCAGCTCTGCAACTTGATAGCTAGCTTCTAAGGCTTTTTCAGAAACGGTTGTCCTTTTTGTAATGAAATGTGCTTGTTTGTCAGTTTGACTTATCAAATCAATTAAATATTCTTGTTGGCAAGTGATGTGTGTTTTTTCGTGAGATGCCGTTTAAGTTTACTGGGAACCATAGCTTGGTTAGACAGTTTCCCCCCCGCAAACTAGACACAATGGAATCACAGCAGAGGGATCTACTGTAAATGTGATTCCATAGCTCATGTATTGATCAACTGTTGCTCCCCGATTTAATGCTCCCCAATTAATTTTTTTTCCTGTTCTACAAGAGGGGGATGGGTCAGTTTCATAGTCAGACGTCATTCTAAGTATTTGTCCATTTTCTTTCCATGCCTTTCGGCTATACAGCATGGCAGTTATTAGCGGACAACTGTCTATATTTGCTACTTTTGAATGCAGCTATGCTGTTGTGCCATGCCTGAGGTGTGATTGGTTGTTAGTAGTGTTTCCTCAGTAACTCAGTAAGATATTTTAATTTCCTCCTGGCATCTGAGCGGTGGAAGACTTTTTGCATTCTTAATGATCAGCCCTTCATCAGAGCCAGAGGGAAATCAGATGTGGTCCCCAAAGAGACTGCAGTCCAGGCTAAGATGAAGACATTAAATATGGAACATAGACAGCTTGCTGCTTAAACGCGTCACTTTGTGACCCTGTGTTTATCTACAGTGGCAAAGCTGATCATTTCTGTCATTCCTCCCAAACAGAAATCCTAAGTTTATTGTCATGAGTTTGAGAACTTCCCTTTAAATGTGTTGTTGAGAGTTATTAACTTAGGCGTCGAGTTTTTTTTCCTGTTTTCTGTCATCTTTCCCAGTTTGATCGACAAGTCAGTTGTGGTTAGCCCCTGGCTGGTTCCAAGGGTTAAAAGGGTGAGAGAAAGTTGAGTTTCACTTAAATGTTTTCCTTGTAAATTATCTATTTCTTGCATAAATCCAGCATATATTTAAAGGTATACCATCTGTCTTGCATATTTTTACTACACTGCTCTAGCAGTCAAATCTTAAAATTCTAGTACTAAAATTCTTACAATAAGGTGGAGTTTTGGTGTTGCACTGTCAATCTTGAGAGGGTAGGGGGGAGGAGTCAGAGAATATAGCTCCAATCCAGGGAGGGGAGGAGTCAGCAAGTACAGCTCCAATCCTATGAGTGGGGGGAGGAGTCAGAGAGTAGAGCTCCAATACTTTCAGATCTCCCACATGTTCCCACAAGTCACATGAAAATTATTTGATTAAAATGGGGTTAATAAATTGGCATGTGAATTAAAAATTGTGCATTTGTTAATATTTGAAATGTAATTTTCACTTGATTTGATGAATTCGGATGCCACTTTATTAAATTGCTTTTGGTTTGATTAATTTTGAGCTTGACTTTTTCATTCAATACAATTATTGTAAGGCAGCATTTAACATTTGTATCAAAGCTTTTTGCCTGGGGGCAGGATAGTCTAGTGGTGTGGGTGTTGGACTCCCATCTGAAAGGTCATGGGTTCAAGCCCCAGAGTTGGCCTACCTGTAAGCATCCTTAAGCAAGATGCCTAACGTCTACCTGCTCTATGAAATAGCAGCATGCAATTGTAAGTCACTTTGGATAAAAGCATCTGCTAAATGACAAGATTGTAAAGGGTGAAAGCATGTGAATTGAAAAGGAAGGTGATGTATCATCAACAGTTCATTTCATGACCAATATGCACCTACAGTTATCCACCTAAACACTTCATACATGTATAATAGAAGATATTATAGTAAAGCTAGTTTGACCTGCCTCTTATTTGGCCACAAATTCTGATCCACGTCACACCTTATGTCCTCTCTTGTAATAGCTTACACCTGGGAAAGAATCTCATTGCATGCCTTATCCATTCCTGGCAATCCTCTGCAGATATGCCCATCATCATACAATATAATCACACAAGGTGATTTGGTAAAAACAGCACCTGGGAAAATGGCATAACACCTGCGCCAAGTCACTGGCCAAACGGTAGACATGACGAATGGAGAGAGGAGAAATGGATTGTGTGGAAGTGATTTGTAAACATTTGTAATGTAGGAACACTAACGTAAAATGTAATGAAACTTGATTGAAATAATCTCATGACCTATTACAGCGACCCAACCCACAGTTCTAGGAGACCTACAATGAACTAGAACAAACAGCAGTTAACGTATTTACATCTCCCTTCTTTCCCAGAGGCCAGAAGACGAAATGGGAGGGAAGCTGAGCAAAAAGAAGAAGGGCTATAACGTGAATGATGACAAGGCCAAAGACAAGGACGCCAAAGCGGAGGGGGCGTCGGCTGAGGAAAGCGAAGCTCCCAAGGAGAACAAGGACGATGCGCCACCCGCCGGCGACAACAAGGAGGTAGCCAACGACACCACGGCCAAGGAGGCGCCGCCTGCAGACGCCGCATCGCCCAAGGAGGAAGACAAGCCCTCCGCCAAGGAGCCAGAGAAGCTGGCAGCCAACGCTGAAGCAAAGGCAGAGGCACCGAAAAGCACGGAGCCCGCCAAGGCAGAGGAAAAACCGGCCCCCGAGCCCAAGGCCCCCGTGGCCGAGAGCAAAGATGAGGCCGATGCCAAAAAGACTGAAGCCCCCACGGCTCCAGCCGCCGCTTCTCCTGAGCCAAAACCCACCGAGGCCCCGGCCAAGGAGACACCCCCCGCTCCTAGTTCAACACCAGCCGCCGAGCCGGCCCCCCCAGCCAAGGAGGCCAATGCCACAGAGGCACCGAGCAAGGATCAAACCGTAGCAGTTCAAGATTAATGGACAGCTTCTTTTCGGAATTAAAATTACAAAAGTACCTAACACCAACAATGATAAAAAAAAAAAAAGCAAAAGATGAAAATGAAATTAACCAGCCCATCCATATAACGATGATTATGACAATAATAATAATTGTAATGATGATGATGATGGTTTGATGAAGGAAAAGTATTGGGACGTTCGCCTTGACGATGAGTCTCCTCCCTGCTGCAGATGATTATTACTGTTATTATTATTGTAATGTTTTATTCTATTTTTTTCTGCTGTAGTCTTTGAACTTTGATCCGAGTCTGTGTCAGCCATAACCCCACATGCCCCCCTCCATGACTCATCCATCATTCCCACATTCATGTAAGGTTCGACAAGTGCTCATCTTGGCACACAGAAGGTACTGGTTGGGACATTTTGTGTTTTACCTGGACAGGCTATTCAAACGGGAAACTGGAGGGGTGTGATAGGAATCCATCTATTAGCTGGACTCGCTGTGTGTCCGTCCAACCTTAAACACCATCCTCCTTTCTAATTTCCCTTTTTCGCTCGAGTCCCGCCCCTCTTCAGTGTTCAGTGGTCTTGGCAATTACTTGGTACCTCCGTTTTTTGGTGCCGTGAATTTTGTGGTTATGTCCCTTTTGGCCTCCCTCAGTAGTCTGAAGCTTCTTTGTATTTTCTGGTTGTTTCTGAGGTGATTGTGGTGTGTCTGTTAACCTGCTACTCAGTTTGATCTCCGTGGGCGGACCCCACATTTATCAGACAGCCAGAGCCGAGAGGAACGTTTGTTGAGAGGACAATGTTATTGAGAGGAACTAGAGTAGTCAGGCAATCTAAGACATTTCAGTATTCAGCAAGGGTTAGTAATACGAAGTATTCATAGACATATCAACCTGTCCTTACGGATGATTAAATAACCTTCTAGATTTTGTACTGAAATTAAGAGAAGCCAAGTGATTTTTAGCATTTGTAATACTGTAAAAAGAGTCTCAGAAACATTGTTGGTGTTCTCTAAAAATCTGGGATGCTCTCAGAAGGTCTGATAAAATGTTCTCTCTGCAGTATAATCTGTCTCTCTCTAATCCTACTGGATTATTTTACTTTTTCTATTAATTTCAATAGACATATATATAAATGGAAGCTCTGAACAGATTCTGAACCTTTGTTTGATATTTGTAGTTAGCTACCAAATAGGTAACGATTACCACATTTGTTCAGTTTAAACTGAACAAACTGAACAGTAAAACTGACAATTTATTGATTGGTTTTGATCTTTTCTTGTGGTCACCCTAAAGAGCTCACTAATGTTACATTATGCTATGTGGTATCAGCTATTGAACATCTTAGTGGGCCAAAACAACCTTAAACAACATTACTTGCTAGTGTGAGGTTGCAATTTGTGTTTCTGTCTACATTTTACTGCATCTTTAAAATGCAGCTCTGAGAGCAGCAACAGTGTTGCTTAGCAGCCAGGAGGAGGTTACAAGAGCGATATAGTCCATGTTTCCATGGCTACCATACGTGACATTAGCATACGGGATGGTAAACTGCTGGGAAGGAAGATCATTTTCACCCCCCCATCCGTTCTCTTGTCCTTCCACCCAGATATACTACATATATGTAGGTATATATGTATATTTCTCCATCTACAGATGTTTGAGTTTAACCCCCGTGGACACACAACGTTGGTCTCCAGACTAAATGAACAGTAGCAGAAACAGTTCTGAGACCAGCGTTGAGTGTCACACTTTTTCTCCTCTCTTGACCCAGTGAATTGCATGTCCGTGGTTGGGTAAACCCTGTCGTCCTGTCTCTTTGGTCAAGTGGAAAAAGATTTGATTTCATAATTTCCTTTTTTTTCAATCTGCATCCATGGCAACTACAGTTGATATTTACATTCTGGGCCCTAGTTTCCCGCTCAAGGCGCAAGCTGAGGCGCACAGCGCAAGTCCACGATGCAAGTCGATCTAAGGTGTGGCCAATACGTTTTTTGCTAATAAGCGGGCGTAACTGCGGCGCAGTTGTAAAAGGGTTGGACTAGAATGAAGAGATTATCATTGGTGGGGGCTGTCTTTAATTATGGCCAATCAAATCAGCTCCTCTCATTCCCTTTAACAGTAGCGTTATGTCTTGGCTTTCAATTTTGTAATCAACAGCGAAAGTCCAGACAAGAAAAGGAGGAAACTCAAAAATGATGTCCTTGTTTGCAAGTGCACATTTGCCAAGAGCGCAAATATAATAATAAACCACCATGATACATGTGCATATATTTTGTTTTGTGATTAAATAGGTTAAGGACAGTAGTCATTAGTTAAATTATTCCCGAAATAGATCACTTAACATACACAAAAGATATGTGCTTAGTGCACTTTGGTCTAAAGTCTGGAAACTACCACACAACGCCTGCGTCTGTGCTAAGACGTGGTCTGACCAGGCGGAGATGCTAGCACAATATTTGGTTTTATTTGACATCAAACTAGCACCGCCCCAGCTGATTTTGACTGACACACCCTCTACTGCCCCCCACGCCCATTTCAGTGCAAGCGATGTCATGTTGTGCTGGGTAAATTAACAAACGGGCCCAGGTGAGAGAAAAAACTTGCACTCAATGAAATTATCATTACGTCTGTGTTTGCGCTACCGCCAGCCTTGCGCCTTCTGGAAACTAAAGCCCTCTGTGTCTCTCCACACCGCCTGTCACTCAAATGGAAAAAAAAGACAGAAAATTGATGCATTCAAAATTCAATGTACTTGTATAAATGGTGCAACAGAAATAAAATGTAAGAAATTGATTGAAACTTGAGGGTATCATGCAGGTTATCTTTCTTTAATGTTCTCTACACAACTGAATATAGTATGGAGGGAATGCATCTATGGTTTGCTTTGCTATACGTATCAGTCTAGGAACTCTCAGTTAAAAACCGTCAGGCAGTGAAAATAAGTGTCAATCAAATCCTTAGGAGGCGATTGGACCACTCTAAACTAATCAGAACAACAAACATTTGATGGTGATTTTCAAAAACTGGCAGAGGCCAGTAAATAAAGTTGATACGCAGCCATGCACTCTGACCCTTTTTCCAGATCATGGCTGCAATAAATACCATGTGCGTAAATTTGTAATGGAAAGCGGGATTATTGAAGAAATACAACTATACATGTTGCCTCAGTTAGCAATGAAATACAGCTATAAGTTAGAAATAGCAGTCTTTTCAGACATCGTTCAATAATTTACTTACTAGCAGTTGTTTCTGCAGTCATGGGACCCCCGGGATATATGGTTGGAATCACGCATCAGAATATGCTCAATCTCAAAATCTATCTGCCTTTACATTAAGTTGAGGAAACGCAGTCAGAAACACTGACGTGATTTTTATTGTAAAGTCCAACCATTTCAGATAGTTCAGTAAATAGTGAAAGGAGGTTCCTAAAATCACACAATATGGCATGTTTGGTTCATTTAATATTGTCGCCACACTAACCAGCTATGGAAGCTAATGTTATCATTTCAATGTGCTCCTATGGTTTGCATGTTGGATCACAATAGGTTATAATTCCCAACAATTACATGCCTCAGATTTTACGGGAGTAAGCACTGTAAAGGAAAATCCCCCTGCAAATACACTGTCCCGGTGTGAAAATTGCCGGTGTGAAAAGAGTTGAATTACAGGGGGAAAAAAAATAAAATAAATACATATAAGCCCAAGTCATTATTAATTAAAAGGTATCCATTTTGAAACACAACTTTGCACAGAAGTGTGGGCGGCTGTAATGGGAGAGGTAGAGAATGTTGGGGGAGAGTAGAGAGGAGAGTTAACTTCAACCCCAAGGGTAATTGCAGACACGAATTGAGGAGTATGTCTTTATTTGAAAAAACAAACAAACAAAAAAACATGAAACCCTACGCACACACACACAAATATCAATACAGATCCTCGCAATACACACACAGAGTTCCTTTAAACAACATGCCGTATCTTTTGGAGTCTGGAGGCACAAGTGTAAATGCATTATGACAGGTCTATTTTTATTTTTCATTTGAAAAGGCTCACCAGGCCTAGTCTGGCTGTCTGTCAACCCAACTGAAAAACTAAAAAGAAGAATGTTTTGACCTTTTGAACAGAAACATACACAAACCATCCATGGCAACCAAGACAGGTCTGCTCACACAGAGACAGGAAGTAATTGATCAAATAATTAAAACAAGTAAAATTATGTCACACATTCCACGTAAATAATTATAGCTCTATAAACAGGAAATAGTAGATCAAATGTTTATGTCCGTTACTAGACACATTTGGCACTGTATGTGAGAAAGAGCAATTCATATTTATTAGACCCTTTTTTAGTCACATTTGACAGAATAATGACTCATGCCAGTACTCTCTTCCAGGTTTTCCAATTTTTAAACAAATAACTATAATTTTTAAAATGTACAAATGTGTGTAATTTTGGCCACGTTAACAGACAGACATTGCATGGGGCATGTTTTCATGTACTTTAGGATACATAAGGTACATTAGGATTCACTTGCAAACTCAATAGGGGTCTTTTGCCGAAAGTAGTTTTGGTCAGGGATGTCAAGGTGACTCAAGACAAAACATTATTTAAGACCTTTCAAACACTTCAACTAGGGAGGGTTTAGGAATTACATTCCCTGTGTAGCATGATGGGAACACTAACTTACTTGCATCCATGCTTGAATTGTTGCGGGTTTCGTGCATAACCTCAATGTATCCCATCACATAGTTTTGACACTGTAATCCACATTTATACCATCACAAACAGCTGTGACATCACAATCAACATTCTGGAACTCTTCAGAGTTCTGACCAGGCCTACAAAACAGCTCTCAGTCCAGTTCACCTCAGATACATGAGATAACAGAACACACAACAGAACTGACCAACTTTAGCAGAACAAAACAAGACGCAATGGCAGTCCAGGATGCACACAAATATGAGGATCTTTACAATGCTCTTTACCTGGAGTTTGTTCTCAACCACCAGACATTTAACCACATCTATGCCAACAACTCTTTCATGGACAAGGAGCTCCTCTCAGATAGTCTTGACGATCCAGACAACCATGATGACTATGGAGAGCTGGAGGATTTTGAAGAAGAGTCAGACTATCCTGACGACAATGAAGATGAGTCAGACTATTCTGACAATCTTGACGAGAATGATGACGATAACTCTGAAGGTCTGGAGGACGAGAGAGATGAGTCAGATAGATCTCTGGAGGACCATGACAGTTAGTTAGGAATTTCAGTTTGACTATACAGTATGATTGATGTGTAGTTTGAATGCTGTGGTATGCTGTGGTATTTATCTGGTAGATGTTGTGGAAAACGTGTTTCTTCAGGGCTCTGAAATCCAACTTTATATTTTCCAGTCCTTGTATATCTCAGTGGGTGGAGCAAGGCACTAATTGAATTGAAACTCTTAGTGTCCACAAATGCTTCCTGACACTAACTGGACTCGTCGGGTCAGATCGTAGACGAAGAAGCTAGCTGGTGTCTACGTCCTCGCTTCGCCTCTCCTCTGATTCCTTTGAAGGCAGCATTAAGGCCATGCCAGCAGTAGTTTCAAAGCAGCCATGTCATTTAGCTGGCTGGCTGTGAGCAGGTCCTTCAAAGTGCAATGTTGTGGGGACAGATGAGAGCGGGATAAGAGTGGTTGGACCGCCTTTGATGGGTGTATGCTCTCGATGGCAGGTCTGTAGGGGGCTAAGCGGACAGGAATCTGACACTGACACTGCCTTTAGCATGTTGGGCATAAGAAGTCATAAAATAGACTGCTCAAAAAAATTAAGGGAACACTGAAATCACACATCAGGCCTCGATGAATAAAATACAAAATTTAAACCAAAATCACCAACCAATTGAGTATTGTATAGCCCCCACCTGCCTGTATGCACTTCCGACAACGTCTGGGCATGCTCCTGATGAGACAACGGATGGTGTCCATGGAAAAAGTTTATATTGTCCTATTAATGTTTGTTATAACCTCTATTCCTATGTGCCCTTCCATTTCCACCTACTAAAGAAAAGACCATATCCCTGCTGACGAAAAGTGTTAGCTGTCATTCATGATGTTCTGGAGAAGGGAGGCATTACTATTCTAAATAAAGTAATGAAATTGTACTATTGTATGTTTTTATTTCAGTAACGAAGAGGTGTAAATATGAAGAAAATAAATAATCTTCTATTAAACGGAATCAAAATAAGTATTAGTAGTAGCACACACCGTGTCTAAAGACAGTGGATTTTCACACTATAAACACTAACCTGAAACATGCAAGATACATTCTTATTTGGCCATAATGATGTTCACAGTACAATGTCTGCAGAGTCATATAGTGCATTGTTCAGTGTGTCCAGTGTGTTTTATTTCTATGTAGAAATGTATATTTTTAAGCATGTCAGTGTCACGATCGGCGCGCTCACGGCCACGCGCGCATCGTGCCTCCTTTCCCCTGCAACGCACCTGTAGTGCATTAGG